>JABEVN020001126.1:0-26250 GCA_013146195.2 Codonopsis lanceolata | reverse complement strand
AGGATGTGGGAATGCATTACCTTTCCATTCTCATTCTCCCCTTTTATCTTTCGGGGAAAATAGAAAGTGCAAGAAAAAGATATTGCGGCGCCCCAACATGGATTTATTAAAATAGCCTTATGGCCCAATCGGATCGCTATGGGAGCTATGGGTTTCCCCATCAAGTTATCCCTTGTTTAGGGATACGGGATATGGGAATACATCACTCCTCCATTCATATCTCTCCCTTTTTTAGGGAGAAACAGAAAGTGCAAAGAGGGAATGTTGCGAGGCCCCAGGATCACGAAAGTTTTTAGAGTCGCCACCTTTATTTTAAGGCAAAAATAAAGGAAAACGAGAAAAGAAAACCGAGAGATTTTAGAAGCGGGTTCGAGGGCTAGAGTTACGAGTTGGGAAGGTGCTAGGCACCAACTCGCCCTTCGGTCTCAAAACGTTTTTGGGCTGAAGTATGCTCATTGTTATATTAATCTAACAAGTAAATAAGGTCTTATTTTGACAAGGGAAAATTAAACAAATACATTCGTGGCTACATTATTTACACGGACTCGCAGCCCTCCTTCAATAATTACAAACACATTTAAGAATATTTGGCCATTATAACGGCTCTTTTACATAATATTTTCTAATCTAATCAGAACCGCAACGGACTTATATTGGCTACATTGTCTTGGGATTTAAAATACAACTTTTGAAAATAAATAAAAAGAAAAAATACAAATGAAATAAAAATACGCTCTTAAAGGTATTACCTTTTAGAGCGGTGGTGCTCTTCCTCGTCCTCCTCGGGAGAGGAGTCTTTGTTTTGAATTGAATTGAATTGAACCGGATTGCTGCTTGATTTGATTGATGTTTTGAGGTTTGGGCTTGTCAACTCGGTGACGACTTTATTTGGGTAGGTTTTGGCCTTTTAGGTTGGGCGGAACCTAGACTTAAGTTTTGACTTTTTAGCTCGTCACTCGGGTAGAGTAACGGCTTATTTTGGGATTTACGAATTGGGTTTTTAAGGTGGATACCTAACAACTAGGCTAGGGATCACTTATAACCTATGGGTTTTGATTTGGTAGAGTTTGGATGGGGTTTGGAGATTTTAGGGGCTTCCTCACCTATCTCGCACCTCTCGTACTAATTTTAAGCGAAGAACGAAGCGAGCCGCATTGCGATAAAAATCGCGGATGAAATGTGTGTCGAGGCGGGAGCTCCCATTTATATGATGCATGAGGAGCGGTGGAATTTGTGAATTTCTTTCAGGTCATCCGGCCACTTGTACCTTGCGCTTTAAAGCTTGTACTATTTTTTTGTGAGAGGGTGAGCAGGCCCCTTGGTGCGGCCAAGCCTATGCTTGGTGCGGCACCAAGGGTGCTATTGGCGACCACTCTTTTGAACTTTGAAAATTTGTCATTTAGCCCCTACGATACAACTTGTTTCGCGCATCCTGCTTTTCTTTCGCATTTTTGACTTCCGACTTGACATTCGTTAAGTTTTAACAGTTCTTGATATTTGTATGATCACCGAGGTACGAAATTGGGTGTCTACGGTTCCATAATTTTCTTGATTGTTTTGTGGTGGTCTGACATTCTTATTCTAAGTCTCGGGATGAGCATGCACAACATTTGAGGATGGTGTTGTCGATTCTTCGGGATAGGCGACTTTATGCTAAGTTTAGCAAGTGTGCTTTTTGGCTAGAGGAAGTCTCATTTTTGGGACATGTTGTTTCTAAATGCAGGGATAGCGGTAGATCCTTAAGGTTGAGCGGTGATGAATTGGAGGAGGCAGGCTACCATTCTGGAGGTTAAGAGTTTCTTGGGGTTAGCCGGGTATTATCGGAGGAGGTTCATAGAGGGATTTTCGAAGATTTCTACACTTATGACAAATTTGACCCAAAGAAGACATCATTTGTTTGGAGCGATAAGTGTGAAGCAAGTTTCCAAGAATTGAAGAAAGGTTGACTATGGCACCGCTTTTAGCGTTGCCTAGCGGAGATGAGAACTTTGTGGTTTATAGTGATGCATCGAAGAGGGATTGGGTTGTGTTCTTATGCAGATGGTAAGGTGATCGCTTATGCTTCGAGGAAGTTGTCTCCTGATATGAGAATTATCGGCATGACCTTGAGTTGGCAATGGTCATATTCTTTGTGCCGAATGGAAGCATTATTTGTATGGGTCGAAGTTTGAAATCTTTGAGATCACAAAGCTTGAAATATTTGTTCTCACGAGAAGAGAGTTGAATATGAGATAAAGGAGGTGGATGGAGAAGTTGAAAGACCATGATTGTACGATACTTTATCATCAGGGAAGGCGAGCGTGGTTCTTGAAGCGCCTTAGTAGGAAAAGTTCATTTGTCGTGTTTGATGATTCGGGAATGGAAGATGTTGGAGGATGTCCGTGATTGGAATCCTAGTGAGGATAATCATGGAGTGTTATTTGCTAGTGTTCGAGCTATTCCGGTTTTATTGGAAGGATTAAGGAAACTGAAAGGAAGGATAGGGATTAGTGAAGATCATTGATGGTTTGAGTAAGAATGAGGCGTCGGAGTTTGCAATGAATCAAGAAGGGATTTTGACCTTGAGGAAGAGTTTGTGTTCCTTGGGTTGAGGATGTGGGCGACTTGTGTTGGATGAAGCTCATGGCCAAAATATACTATCCATCAGGGAGTGCTGAATGTGGTTTGAAGAAGTTTAACATAATGTATCAAGGCGCAGTGCAGCGATTATGACATATCAAGTTCAAGGTCAAAGTAATTGCAAAAGACAAAAGCGAGGATCACAAGTGAGACTGACTAGTGGGACTGAAAGTGCACAAAAACAAAGTTTGGAAATGGGCATAGTCACCATGAAATCTAGGCATGGCGCCCGATTTAGTTCATTACGCCCGTTTAGCTTCAAGCAGTGCACGCCGTTTGTCGTAAAATACAAATTCTCTGCGATGTGTGCAAACAAAGTGATGCATGAAGAAGGAATTTTAATTCCTTATGAGTCCTCGATTCCTCCTATAAATCTGAGTCCTCGGCTCCTCAACATTCGGCACAGAATTCCTTGAAAAAATTCTCCGCGTTATCGTTACTTTACCCGGAGAAATAGAGAGCGAAGTGAAATAGTGAGCGATCACCTCAAAAGCCTCGAAACTCGCCAAACCTCCTCCAAACACAAAACCAACCTAGAAAGTGAGCCTTAGCCCCCCCCAGGTATCCACCCTTTTTTTCCCTGGTGCCCAAAATCGTGGAAAGCGGCCTTGCTCTCGGGATTTAAAGGCCAATCGAGAAATAAGCCGTTATTACGCTTGGCCTACCTCAAGCCAACAAACAACCAAACAAACAAGCAGATTTACTCGGGAATCCCTTGGCCAAAGTAACTTTCGAATCCACGCCCAAATTCATACACACACAACAACAACAAAAGACTCCCTCTCCTCGGGACAGAGCACACAAATTCGTCTGTAATAAGTTTTATTTTAAAGTCTTTCATTTGTAAGTATTATTTTCAATCGGCCCAATGTAGATATATAGCAGCAAGTTGTCGCCCTGATTTAGTTAGAAATAGTACTAAATATAGGCATTATTATGGCCAAATATTTTCGATATATTTGTAATTATTTTTGCTTTATTTACTCATTAAAGTCTTTACTTATAAAAATATTATTTCAATCCGGTCAATGTAAATATATAGCTATCTTTGGATTTAGCTAGGAAATAATACTAAATGTAGTCGTTATTATGGCAAAATATTTTCAAGTATATTTGTGATTATTTGTAAAAAGAAACATTGCTGCAGTCAGAATAATATAGATGTAATGGATGTATTTGTAGGCGATTAATGCTTTATTTATCTGTTAAATAAATATAACAAAAGCATACTTTAGCCAAAAACCGTTTTGAGACCGAAAGGCATGAGTTGGGTGCCTAGCACCTTCCCAACTCGTAACCCAGCCTCCGAACCCGTTTTCATTATCTCGGTTTTCTTTTTTTGGTTTTGCTTTATTTATTCCTTAAAATAAAGATGGCGACTCTAAAACATTTTGGATCCAAAGTGGGGCCTCGCAACATCTTTCTTTGCACTTTCAATGCGTTCTCCCATAAAAAGGGAGAATGTGAATGGAAAGGTGATGTATTCCTATGTCTGGTATCCCCTAAACAAGGGATAACTTGACGTAGAAAACCCAAGCACCCATAGTGATCCGAGATAGGCCATAAGGCTATTTTCATAAAATCCATAGTGGGGCGCCGCAACATTCCTTCCTTGCACTTTCACGTTTTCCCTAAAAAGGGAGAATGGGAATGAGAAGGGTGATGCATTCCTATATCCTGGTATCCCCTAAACAAGGGATAACTTGACATAGAAAACCCAAAGCTTCCATATTGGATCAAAATCCACTAAAGGCAACCGAGGCGCATTCCAACGCGTTATTCCGACAGCACTCCTCCCGCACTTTTGATTTTGTCCTCCCCTAAACAAGGGAGGGTGGAACGGGAGCAGTGGATGTCACCGCATCCGCACGTACGCGCACCCCTATCCAAGGGCGCCCAGGGCGCGGGAGCACGTTTCCCGGGAACCCACAATGGCATGAAACACCAAATTGCGGATTATGTGTCGAGATGTTTGACTTGTCAACAAGTGAAGGCAGAACATCAAAGGCACGCGGGATTGTTGCAGTCGTTAGATATTCTGGAGTGGAAGTGGGAGCACGTTACGATGGATTTTGTTTCGGGGTTTCCACGTACGCGTAGAGGGTTTGACGTTGTTTGGGTTGTTGTAGATCGGTTAACGAAGTCAGCTCATTTTATACCGATTGCGATGACTTATTCCTTGAGTCAGTTGGCAGCATTGTATGTGCAGGAGATTATGAGACTGCATGGGGTTCCGGTTAGCATTGTCTCAGACAGGGATCCGAGATTTACTTCGAGGTTTTGGCAGGCTTTGCAGGAAGCTATGGGGACTAAGTTGAATTTCATCATGACTTTTCACCCTCGGACAGACGGACGGTCAGAACGATACGATCATACTTGAGGATATGTTACGGGCTTGTACGGTGGACTTTAAGGGAAGTTGGGATTCATACCTTCCATTGTCGGAGTTTGCATACAACAATAGTTACCAATCGAGTATTGGGATGGCACCGTATGAGGCACCTTACGGACGGAAGTGTAGATCTCCTATTTGTTGGGATGAAGTCGGAGAAGCGAAGCTATGGGGTTTGGAGATTGTGCAACAGTCGGCCGAGAGTGTGAAGTTGATTCGGGACAGATTACTTACGGCTCAGAGTCGACAGAAGAGTTATGCGGATAATCGGACGAGAGATTTGGAGTTCCAAGTTGGAGATTATGTGTTTCTTAAAGTATCGCCGAGAAGGGGTACTAAGAGATTTGGGAAGAAAGGAAAGCTATCACCGAGGTTCGTTGGACCTTTTGAGATTTTGGAGCGAGTTGGGAGTTTGGCTTATAGGGTGGCTTTACCGCCATCATTGTCGGACATTCATAATGTGTTTCACGTATCTATGCTTCGGAAGTATCTTAAGGATGATTCGCATGTTCTTGCATATGATGAGATTTCATTTCAGCCTGATTTGTCGTATGTTGAGCAACCGGTGAAGATTCTCGACACCAAGGAGCAAGTATTGAGGAACAAGACAATTCCATTGGTTAAGGTTCTTTGGAGAAATCATGAGATCGAGGAAGCGACTTGGGAGACCGAGTTGGAGATGCGTGAGAAGTACCCTAATTTGTTTGAAGATCACGGTAAGAATTTAGGGGCTAAATTCCTTTTAGTAGGGGAGAATGTAAAACCCTGAATCATTGCTTGCTTGTTTATTTCATGAGTTCATACTTTCATAATCATCATTAGTATGTTAACTTAGCTCACTCTCATGTTTAAAGTCGATAGCATGTTCATTGACGTCGTTTGAGATGCTCGTATGCACCTTTCCTCCACGAGGTACTTTGAAACTCGGGTTTGTGTTTTATGTTGTAAACACATGGTTAAATGTTAGAGACCACTCATAACATCATTAACACGCTTTAGATGTTGGTTGAATGCTAGTTGCATCATCGGTTTGGTTGCTAGTTTGATTCTAGTCGTAACCCTTCTTCGTTTGACCTTTTCGGTTGTCGTTCGGGAGTGATCTTCCTAAGTTATTAGCCTTTTTTGAGTGAGGTTTGATCATTGATTTGCCTTGGTTATCTTTTGGAGGTATTTAAGGTTGAATTCTAGACACTTTTTGACTTTGGAGGACTCGTAGTTGCATAGGGGGAGCGTCCTAAACCGAGCAAGGAAGCAAATTTGGGAATGCTGGAAATTCAGGAGGAAGCGCTCGCATGGTCTAGGACCCATGCGAACGCATCAAGCCATTTCCAGATTACGGGATTTTTCTGCCTATTCACCAATTTGCCTAACTAAACCCTACCCAAACCCAACCTAACCCACCCTAGTTCGTCCTACCTATCCTCCCTTGCATGTTTGACAAGTTTTGAGAGTTTTAAGTGCATGTACAACACTTGGCAAATAAAGACATCCAACATGCACAAACATGCATTGGACACTTCCTCCCACCCCACTTTAGCCATAGAGTGACCAAATACCTCCACTAAGCCATCCTAATCAGTCATCCCCTTCCAAATTCGTGGCTGAACATTTCATGCAAGTTATAGAGAGTTTCTTGAAGGTTCTTGGGTAATCAACAATGGTGGTCAAGTCTTGAGGAAGCCATTTCCAAAACCCAACCATAGAAGAGAAGAGGAGGGCAAGGAGATCACATACCCACCTTTGCATGGACGTTTTGTACATCTTGTAGGGCTTATTTAAGGTGAGTTACAACATCTCTTTCTATTTATTTTAGCCTCATTGACCCTAGGGAAAACAATCTTGCTATTTGAGGTCAATGAGAGCACTTAGGACTTTGTAGAGATGCCATGTTCTAGAATATGCTACATGATGAATTTTCGGTTGTATAAACAGATTATGATCAGATTATAAACCATGTTTATGATGTTATTTAGGTGTGATAATGTATGATAAATCATTCCATCTTGTTGTTTAAGCATTGGGAGCATGTTTGATGAAATAGTTAGGCTTGTAGAGATGCTATGTTCTCGTATATGCTAAATGTTGCATTTTTGGTTGTATGATCAGATTATAAACAGATTATAAACCATGTTTATGATGTTATTTAGGTGTGATAATGTATGATAAATCATTCCATCTTGTTGTTTAAGCATTTGAGCATATGAATATGAATTACGTGTGCTTGAAGTTTGAGTCCAACTGGAGTCGGTTTGTTGAGTCGTTGGCGGGACGATGTATCATCTTCACGAATTGTGGGATTCGTGATTTTGATGGATCACCGCGCCGGGTTACACACACCCCTCTATCGATGGCCACAGTAGGGAAGTAGTTGATCTTAGTTGTAGTATGGAAACATGACTTTGATAACTATCGGAACTCGAGCGGGGAAATGTCTCGGGGACGTCGATATCCACGAAAGGGATATCGAGGACACATAAAGGTTTTGCACGTGTTTTTGCAGGAGCGACACGGCAGGAAAAAAGGTAATGGTATCATATCCCTTTTTATATGAATTGACTCACGAGTGCTTATATGTGAATAATGTGCTACGTGAATATGATATGATATGAAATGATGGTTGAATGATTTAATGAAATGTTATACTTGTTAATAACATTATACTCAAGATTGTTAAGTATGAGAACCTTGACATGATTATTTATGAAATGTATATTATGCCAATAACATGAATTATTATTGTTGAGCATGATGCCATGACAGGAATTTATGTTAGTAACTTGCTAAGTCTTTATGACTTACTCGTATTTGTTTTGATTGTTTTCCCTAGATCCGAGCCGAGCAAGCGGTTCGAAGTGATTGTCAAGTTACATTGGTGAAGCTTGTGACGAGGTTGTTACCTTGTAATTTTAGTATCCTTTCTTTTGGCAAGGACGATGGGAACATAAAGTTATATAAACTTTATGAGGGGTAGCAAGACTTTATGTGTTTGATTATTAGTACTTATGTTAATTAGTACTTAATCTTTTGAGAGCCGACATGTGTTAGTCGTGCCTTATGTAATTATGATGCTCATGCTTTAGTTGTTTTAACCATGTATTGGTTTGTTTATTATGTTTGTTATCCGACATGTTTTTAGCCGTTAAGCATGTTATACTAGAGTTGTAGACTTAGTTTAATGATGGGTTCCGGCCGTAACGTCGCCGATCACTTGGTATATAATTGCTATAAATTGTTATACGTGCCTATTGTTGCGTCACATGATTTTATTTTTGGACCAAGAGATTCATTATCTCTAAGGTTGTGTTAGTTTGAGCTTGTTAGCTCGGGCGCCACTGTTTAATTATACTACGCTTCCGCATGTGTTAAAGTTTTTGGTGTATCGCCGTTATGGCCTTACTCACTATTTGCTATTTGTTTTTGTTACGTGCCTTTTCCGGCGGCACTACCTCGGGATCTCGCCTTGGGATCCGGTCGGGTCGCCACAGTATTCCACCTGCCTTTCGACTCCCCAAGATCGGACTTATCCCAGGCGAAGGGCCTATGCTCTTTCCAGGATCCACCATTCGAAATGGTCTAGGTCGAGCATCAAAGAATAGTAAATCAGCCCATGCGTATTTATTATTATTATATTTTTTTTGCGCATTTATTTTCTTCATCATTTTTTTCTTTATTTTCTAACTTGCACATTTTTTTTGACTACATATATATATATATATATATATATATATATATATATATATATATATATATATATATATATATATAGTGACTTCTTTTTTATTTATTTATTTTTTGACAGGAGCTGACCCACGATGCAAAGATGCAAAAACCGATCAGTCATTGAAGTGTCCTGAGAATCTATATGCATTCTAATCGTTGGCTTATGCAGGGGGTATGCTGGCCATGGTGTAGGGTAGCAGTTCTAAAAAGCAATAAAGTCTTTATTTATTTTCAGATATATAAACAGAAAATAAAAAAAACAGATATGGTCTGTCTTGCTGTTACGTGTAGATTTTCTCGGCTTTTTAGTTTGAGCGCGGGCAAGCAAGCACATCACATTAAAAATAGAAAGAAAAGCGTGGAATCTATCTATTCCTATTAATTACAAATATTGTCATATGTCCTCAAAATAAATTGACAGACTGAATGCAAATATGTACAAATTGAGCAAAATAATAAAAAGGAATAATAAACGGAAAGAAATAATAATACAGAGCGGTAAAATAAAGCCCCGCCCCTTTTATTGTGCTGCCCGGAATTTTTATTGTAAACATATATATAATATATATATTTCTTTCTTTCTTTTTGAGAACTTTTTCCTTTTCGAATTTTTTTTTGATTTTTTTGAAAAAGAAATATTTTTAAATATATCTGTAACAGTTATTGAAACGAAACCGCTGCAAGATGGAGGATCATATCCACAAATATAGACACAGATGTATAGGAACGCAATATTCGAATGCATAAATTAATATAACAAGCATACTTTAACCAGAAACAAATAAAAATAAAAAAGTTTTATTTTA
The DNA here is from genome assembly GCA_013146195.2 of Codonopsis lanceolata. Classification (NCBI taxonomy): domain Eukaryota; kingdom Viridiplantae; phylum Streptophyta; class Magnoliopsida; order Asterales; family Campanulaceae; genus Codonopsis; species Codonopsis lanceolata. Next base: position 16,713 of record JABEVN020001126.1, on the reverse strand, counting down.
TGAGTCTAGCCCTCCATTTTATTTTAAATAAAACGATCTCCCCAGCGGAGTCGTCACTGTGGGTTCCCGGGACGTGCGCCCGCGCCCCGCGCGCTCCTTGGATAGGGGTGCGCGTACGTGCGGATGCGGGACACCACTGCTCTCGTTCCACCCTCCCTTGTTTAGGGGAAGACGAAATCAAATGTGCGAGAGGAGTGTTGTCTAAGATAGCGCGTTGGAATGCAGCTCGGTTGCCTTTAGTGGATTTTTGATCCAATATGGGAACTTTTGGGTTTCCCGCATCAAGTTATCCCTCTTTTAGGGGATATCAGGATATGAGAATGCATCACCCTTTCATTCTCATTTTCCTTTTTTTAGGGGAAAACGGAAAAGTGCAAAAAAGGATGTTGCGACGCCCCCACTATGGATTTTATAAAAATAGCCTTATGGCATATTTCGGATCACTATGGGAGCTTTGGGTTTCCCACATCAAGTTATCCCTTGTTTAGGGGATACCAGGATATGGGAATACATCACCCTTCCATTCCCATTCTCCATTTTTTAGGGGAAAACGGAAAAGTGCAAGGAAGGAGTGTTACGAGGCCCCACTAGATCCAAAATGTTTTAGAGTCGCCATCTTTATTTTAAGGCAAAATAAAGCAAAACCAAAAGAAGAAAAGAAAAACCAGAGATTGAAAACGGGTTCGGAGGCTAAGTTAGGAGTTGAGAAGGTGCTAGGCACCCAACTCGTCCTTTCGGTCTCAAAAATAGTTTTTGGCTAAAGTATGTTTTTTGTTATATTTATTTAGCAAATAAATAAAGCATTAAAAGACAGGAAAATAAAAACAAACACATCCGTGGCTACATTATTTACGGACTTGCAGCCATTTCCTTACAATAATTACAAATATATTTAAAAAATATTTGGCCATTATAACAGCTCTTTTACATAATATTTTTAACTATATCCGGGCAGTACAACGGTTTATATTGGTTACATTGGGCTGGATTTAAAAAGCAACTTTATAAAAAATAGCGCCCTTAAAGGCTATTACCTTTTAGAGCGCGATGTGCTCGCTCTGTCCTTCAGGGAGAGGGAGTCTTTGTTGTTGTTGTTGTGATTCGGGCAGAATAACTGCTTATTTTGGATGGTTTTGCCTCGTTCACTCAGGCAGAATGACGGCTTATTTGGGGTTGTTTTGGCTTTTTTGGTTGGGCGGAACAACGGCTTATTTGGGGTGTTTTTCAGCCTGTTACTCGGGCAGAGTAACGACTTACTTTATGGATTTTGGGCTGGGAGAGTAAGGTGGATACCTAACTAAAAGGCTAGGGATCACTTTTAACCGGTGGATTTGTGTTTTGACGGAGTTTGGACGGGGTTTCGAGGCTTTGGTGGGCTAGACACTCCCTATCTCACTTCTCTCGCTACTCTCGGTGTTATAAGAAAGCAGAGGATTTTCCTTCAGCGTTTCTTCGCAATTAAATCTCTCTTCTCCGAAGTGAGCCCCAGCACTCCTATTTATAGCTGGACGAAGGGACTGATCGGGGATTAAAAAATCCCTCAGCGCGCTGAATAAACGAGTACTCAAGCCTTCGTCGCTTGTACAATGCGTTAAGTCTGGGAGGAAGTGTAGCTTGGCTTGGCGCGGCACCAGATACACCGTTTGGCCGTGCCAAGGCCCTATTCAAGTTTCATTTTTGGCACTTTCACCCCTCACATTTTACTATTTTACACATCATGCTTTGCCTTTTCACATTTTTTACTCATATAACTTGACATTTGTTAAGTTTAAGCAGTTCTTGATATCACATGTCAGAGTCACGTATCAGGGGTACGAAATTGGGGTGTCTACACCCCGACGAAGAAAGCTCCCGCCTCCACCACTAAGTATGCCTCCGTAGAGAGTGCTCCTACCGCTGCCCTGAAGAAAAGGTGGTTGATCGAGGACGCATCAGGGGAAGATGAGCGAAGCACAGAAGAGGCATCTGCTCGCGCCCCTTTTGCCAAAAAAAATTAAGGCCAAGGCTGTATCTTCTTTGGCTAGCGAAGAGACAGCCCCATGGCACCGGGACAACTTTGTAGCGCCGACCACAAAAGTTGCCGGGATCCAGCTTTGTAAAGATATCGCAGACATCTCGGCTCTACAAAATTTCGATGTGTCTTTTCGGGATGCCCCAACGGCCTTGGCCGGGCAAGGGATAATCATCCGAGCCCAAGTGAGGGACATGGTCGGGGTCGCCAATTCTTTGCCCACGAATGAGGCCATGGGACGTATTGGGCTATGTGTTATCGAGGTAAATATATTATTTTTCTTATCTTCTTTTCCTTTCCTGAATATATTGTTTCTAACTTTTGTACTTACTATTTCCTTGTAGCTTTGTTTTTTTGTGAACTCATTGAGTAGTCGGTCCGATCAAGCTGCAGCCGAGGTTAGAAAACTTAGGACCCAAGCCCAAGTCGATCAAGACGAAATTGAAATCCTCAAAGGTTAGCTGGCCTCTTTGGTGAGTGAACAGACCAAGAAAGCAGTCGAACTAGCAGAGTCTTCGGCCAAAATAGTCACTTTGACAAAAGAAAAAGAGCTGGCTGAGGCTCGTGCTGGTGATGCTGAGAAGAGGGCTAGCGAGGCCGAGGAAAAGGCTGCTCGGGACAAGCAAGTGAGGGTCTTGGCTGAGAAAGAGGTGGCCGAGTCCGCGGTGATGATTACTGATCTGGAAAGGCGGATCGAGGAGGTGAGGGCCTCAGCTTTTGATCTTTTCAAAGGTACCGAGGTATACAACAAGGAGGTCCTCCCCTACTACGAACGAGGAGTTCGCCACATGCTCTGAGTAGCTGCTGCCTCCGGGATGACTCTAGGGACTATCGTAGAGTGGGGCAGCGAGAATTTCGTCAGGGATGCTGCACGGGAGGGTCATGAGATGATCCCTTTCAACGAGGATGAACTTAAGATGCTGCATGCCAAGGATGCCCAGCTTGGTTTTGAGGAATGGGAGCCTTCGACCCTTGGTCTCTGGATGTCCTTTCTTTGATTAAAGCCGTAGAGCAGGGTGAGGAGGTTTAGTTTGACCCCGAGCTGAAGCTGAGACAATTCATGGGCGAGCAATCGAACCGTGAAGAATTTGACAAAGAATTGATTGCCGCCGAGGAACGAGGTCTACCTTCCCCTGCTCGTGATGCCGAAGTGGTTGATCTGCCAGAGTAATAGTTCTTTCCTCGTTGCTTCGAGTGTGATTGGGCGGGTGTGCCCATTTTTTGAAACAATTTCTTCAATTTTTTTTGAAGTGTAATTAACAATTTGGCTGCTACATTATGGTCGTTCTATTTTTTGTTTAATCATCTGTTGATGAATGTTCTGTCGATTCCTGTTTTGTACTTGTATTTATTTTTATTTGTAGTTTTCCTCGCGTACCGGGGATAAATTTTTAAAATGAGCACAACTTTTTCATTATGACCTTCCTCGCGTGCTGGGGATTAGGTTTAGGTCCCATCTCCGTACGAGAATGAGCATGAGCACTTGGCTCATTTCTTTTCTTTGATGGTCTTCCTCGTATACCGAGGATGAGGTCTTTATCCCACCTCTGTACGAGGATGGGAATGGGCACTTGGCTCATTTCTTTTCTTTGATGGCCTTCCTCGTGTACCGAGGATGATGTCTTTATCCCACCTCCGTGCGAGGGTGGGAATGAGCACTTGGCTCATTTCTTTTCTTGCAACTCTCCTCGCGTACCGAGGATAGGCTATAATCCCACCTCTATACGAGGATGGGAATGAGTAGAGGACGAACACGTTTGTTTTGTAGAAACACGTAGTTTACTCAATACTTCAAAACTTTGCCTAAAGGTTACATCAGTGATAGTACGCCTTGAGATGATCAGCATGCCAGGGGATTTTGAAAGGTGTGCCATCGAGCTCTGCCAATCTGTAGGTTCCTTCTTTCACAATGCTGGTTATCCTGAAGGGACCCTCCCAGTTGGGTGATAACTTGTTCCTTCCTATCTTCCTACCAATCGCCTCAATTTTTCTTAGAACCAAATCACCGACTAAGAAATTTCTTGGTTTTACTTTCTTATCGTGATTGATTTTAGTAAGCTTTTTGTAGTTGATCATTCTGAGGCGAGCTTCCAGACGCTTTTCTTCGAGGTTGTCCAAGTCGAGCTCTAGACATGTTGTTCTGTTCTTGATCAAAGTAGGTGACTCGAGCTGTTGGAAGAGCTAATTCAACTGGTGCCATTGCTTCTGACCCATAAGTGAGTACGAACGAGGTTTCACCAGTGGATCCTCGAACTGAAGTTCTAATTCCCCGTAGGACGATTGGCAACTACTCTAGCCAGCTCCTTTTTCTATCATCTAAATTTCTCTTCAAAGCATGCATAATCTTCTTGTTTCCTGCCTCTACCTAACCATTGCCTTGTGGGTGAGCTACCGAGGACATTCGATGTTTGACATTCACCCTTTCGCAGCTCGTTGTAAACTTCTTCAAAAATTGAGTGTCGGGGTCGGAAACGATCATCCGAGGGAGTCCGAAACGGCAGAAGATCTTCTCGTACACGAATTTTATTGCTTGATCTTCGGTTATGCTGGCGAGTGGCTTTGCTTCTATCCATTTGGTGAAGTAGTCCACCACGACAATTACATACTCGCATCCATGCTTAGCTTTGGGGAAAGGACCAATGAGGTCGATTCCCCACACGTCAAAGGGCCATGCCGCGACCACAGGCGTTTGTAGGACCGATGGAAGTCGTGGAATATTTGAATATCTCTGGCACTTGTCGCATTTCCTCACATACTCCGATGCGTCCTTTCTCATGCTCGACCAGTAATACCCGTGAAAATCCATTTTGTCCGACAGAGTCCTCGGACTTGGGTGTCCTCCACATTCTCCTTCATGTACCTCGGCCAACAGATCTTTCACTGTCTCTGGTCGTATGCATCGAATGAGAGGCTTTGTATTAGATCGTTTGTATAGCATGCCTCCTATAACCAAGTATCTGCATGCTCGGTTCCTTACTATTTGTGCTTCCCTTCTTCTTTCCGGCAGGGTGCCCTGCTCGATATAGTCCCTTATTTCATCGATCCAACACCTTGAAGCCTCTGTAACTACCATAATCTCTTCCTGGTCGATGGCTAGGTTTTTGAGGAACATGAGTTCAACATCCGAAGGTACTTGCTCAACTTCCGAGGATGCGATTTTCGAGAGGTAATCTGCTCGGGAATTACCCTCTCTCAGGATTTGCTCCAGCTCCCAGTATTTAAATCGTGTCAACAATTTTTGAATCAATTGTTGATATTTGGCCAACACGGGGTGATTTGCTTCATACTCGCCCAGTACTTGTTTAACCACCAATTGGGAATCACTGTAAATCACAATGTCCTTGGCCCCCAAGCTTAATGCGAGTTCGATTCCGGAGACCAAAGCTTCATACTCGGCCTGATTGTTTAAAGTCTTGAATTGGAATCTTAAGGCCATATTCAGCTCTCCTGCCTCTGGGATGATCAATGAGAGGCCGGCCCTACTTCTTTCTGCTCCCGCAGATCCATCTGCATATAGGACCCAATATTGAAGGGGTCTGCTGTTCATCTGTTCGTTCGTTACAGTCGCTTTTGTGGTCATGGGGGTGACCTCTTCGCTGATTTGTTCTTCACCGGTCTTCTGCTTTGTAAATGAAGTTTCAGCAATAAAGTCGACCAGAACCATGTGCTCGGATCGTCTTCCTGGGCTCGTAGTCGATGTCATATCCTGAAAGCTCGACCGGCCACTTCAACATTCTGCCCACCATATCTGGTTTATGCATAATTTTTCTTAGAGGAAAATTGGTGTATACCACAATCGAGTGTGCTTGAAATAAGCCTTTAGTTTCCGAGCAGCGATGACTAGGGCGAGGACCAATTTTTCAACCTCCAAATATCTCCCTTCAACATCCGTCAGTGCATGAGAAACATAGTAAATTGACTTTTGAATTTTCTCTTATTCTTTTATTAAAACTTTTAATTATCCTTTCCACAACCAATTACAGTTACATGAATGTTTTTCCTCTAACACATTTTTTAACCACATACTTTCGTTTAAGTTAATGATGTGGTTATCTATAATTTATCCCGAACATCCACTGAGTTGTTTTGGTGAGATATTTGTTTGAAAGTTTTGTAATTAATTTTTGCAATTTTAAATATTTGTATTTTAATTTTATTATTAATATTTGGTTTGTAGTTTCTTAATTAATTGTTATCGTAATCAACTGAATCTCAATTTAATTTTTGTCCGACCTAGACTTATTTTTTTAAAAAAAACATTTGTTCGTAAGTTTTGTAATTTTAAATATTTGTATTTTAATTTATTTCTTTTTTTAAAATGTGTGCTAAATTTTATTTAATAGTTTGAAATATTTGTGATTTCAAAATAGTCTTTTGATAGTTCACTTTGTCTCATTTAATTTATTTTATATTTTTTGTTTGCCACAATTTTTTATTTTTAAATTTATTTCAATTAACAAGTGTTGTATTGGTGAGTGTAAGAGAGAATGTTTTTGAATGCTTAATTATACTCTTTTTGTATGAGTTACAAAATTTTACATTGAATAAAATGTTTTATTTTTTTAATTTTCGGGAAGCCATCTTTTTTTTTTTTTTTTTTGTAGTGTACATCGATATGAACCCTACCAAATCTCAAGCATATACTAATTTATTCGCATCATACGCTTCATAGATTGATCATATCTATACTGATAACGCTATAGAATTGCACGAGCATCTAGTCTAACTCCGATCAAATTATTCTAAACACAAGTGATATATTGATTAAAAGTATGTGTGTTACAAATTAACCCCTTAGTTATGAGTTATGTTTGAATTACCCCTCTACAATTACATATAAAATTTTCAGTTGTAAGTTTTATATAAATTACATATAATATTGATTTTATATCAACACCGTACATATACCACGAACATATATAGTGATTCTATTCTATTCTCGATCGATCTGTCTTAAAGTGGTTAAGGAAGTATATATTATAGCAATAGCGCTCAAGTGTAAATGAAAGGCGTGAAAAATGTGTAGCTTCTGGAAAGATAGGTATAGAAAATCTTAAAAAGCAAATATGAACCCAATCCTTATAACTACTCAATATGTACACGACTATCATTAAATTTTTGAAAATCATATAAAGTCAAAAGCAACTATTATTAATTTTTTGTAAACCATATTAAACTAAAAAAGTGAATTCCCCAAAAATCAATAGTCTTGGCATTGCCTTTGTTCTTAATCTAGGGATCCATTTGGTTACACTGTCCCTCAAGTGGTACAACTATTGGTGACCGATCGGGTCACTTGATTGATTATTGAGTAAGTCTTCTGTAAGATCGTCTAAATAATTTTAATATCGTAAAACTGAGTCTTACTTTATCACAACTCAACTTATCAATACTAGGTGGGTCGGGTTAAAAGAATCTATTTTATATAAAATATTCGTAAAATCGTATTTCCAAAGTTTTTTCTTAATAATTTTTTTGCCAACACATGCTTGCCTTAATAAATTTGAGAATGATTATTAGGTGTATTTGATGTTTTATAACACTTGTGGAGATGAAATATTGTATACTTGTATGTGATCTAAAGTTTGAAAATATTGTAACCTAACTCTCAAAGTAAGGGAGTGCCTTTTTCCTTCATATATTTGAGATTGAATATTATGTGTATTTGATGCTTTATAACACCTGTGGAGAAGAAATAATGTATACTAGTATGTGATACTAAAGTTTGAAAATATTCTAACCTCAAAAAGTTTTAAGACGGTTTTGGGTGTAAGCTTGAATCATCGAATCGAATCGCCTTTTAAAAATATATATTTTTCTATTATTTATATACTAATATTATGCGTATATATTATTCATTTGTTGATATTTCTATTTTCTAGCTTTAATTATTGTTTGTTGTTGTTTTTCTTCCACGTTCTCATTTGTGATTATTTATAACTCGTAATTTGTGAGAAATTTGTGGAGAGAGTAAACACTAAACATTAAAATCCTTGTTTGTTTATTGATGCAGCTGTTTCTAGCCTTTTAGGCTTGTTTGAAAAATGACTGTGAATATGTGTTTTTAGAAGTGTGAATATTTTTTTTTCGTAATCTTGTATAAGTTTATTAAAAATATATTATTTGAAATTATAAAACCGAACTAAATAGAATTGAGTGGTTCGGTTCGGTTTCAAAAAAAAAAAAACTCTTCCAACAGTGGCACAAAATCTAATACTTTTTTATAACCCACTATCTTTATATTGAAAATCGATTTGATGTCCAAATGAACAAACAAAATATCTATTTATAAATAAAAATGTGTACTTTTTTAATGAAAAAATAAAAAATAAAAATATTTTTTGAATTGCTAAAATTTCAAAAAAAAAAAATACAAAAACAAAACAAAACAAAGCAAAACAAAAATTAGTTGTATATTTTGGTTTTGATTGTATCATAAATTGATACGAATCAAATCAAAACAAAATCTAAATAGATTCCTATTTAATTTTTTTTAATCTTCCATTGTTTTCTCTATCATTTTGAATTATTTTTAGTGGGTAACTCGCAATTTTTGTTAATAAGTTATCTGCTCTATTAACTTTTCTTTTAATTATTTTTTAAGCTCCGTCTTACGAAGTTGAACGGAACGTACTACTAATGTGAATAATAACGAGGGAGTCAACCGGTAATTTATGTTCAACGTCTTCCATGAAACTGCGATTTGGTGGGGAGACATGTTCAAATGTACTTCATCCAGTAGTGCCTTGGCCCACATGATTTTATTATTATTTTTTTTTACTTTTTTTCAGAAAGACAAAAAGAGGGAGATTGTGTATATTTAGTTAATTGAGTTATTATGTTTTTTAATTATGTTTTTTAATTATGTTATTTTAATTAATTATGTTATTTTGTTTTTATTGGTATTTACTTTGATTAGTTATTATTGTTACATCTTTTATAGAAATGTTATTTTTGAGATTATACTTTAATTGGTTTTTAGGGTTTATGTGAATCTTTAATCTAGTTGAATTGTGTGTTCTTTTAACACAAGTCATATGTGTTGTTTGTCTTGGTTAAAGAAATACGACTGACTTAATTAATTAAGGTAAGAAATCATTTATATTTGGTAAGTCTATCTTCTTAGAACAACAATGACTAACTGTTTGATAAGATTTAAGTCCTTGTTTATTACATCAACCTATTAATCTTTTATGGCAAATTATTTTCTTCTTTTACAAGGTTTCTAAGTTAAGAATACAAGTATAAATAAAAAAAGACATTGTTGTGAAGCTTAAGACGTTTACAAAGCATAATCTATACACATATTGATAAGAGATAGAAAAAGAGATCGAAAAACTGTTGTTGCTCCTATTCTAAATGTATCGTTGAATGAAGTTATATCGAAGTCTTCATTCATTTTGTCATCAACATAGTTTTATGTTTACACCTACTGTTTTGTTCAAAGATATTGGACGCATTTCAATCTAGGTAGTCTAAGGTTTTAGTATTATTCAAAGTCATCTATTTCGTATGGAGTTTTTTATAAATTTCATTTTGTTAGTCTTTCAAATGTAATAAACTTAAATATATATATTTTACTAATGAAATATTTATAGCCACGAGGCTCGATCAATAAAGTATTGTTGATTATTGATCATGTCTTCAGTCTTCTTCTTTCTCCTTCGTTGTAAGTCTTCTTATTCCTCCTCCTTCGCTTTCGTTCGTACTGTGAAAATCCTCCAACCCAACACATTTTCATTAAAATTTTATTGCCTAGCAATGGTGATTTTTTGAATTCAATGCGTTTGTCAAAACTGTTGAAGGTGATTATGATATTTTCGAAATAATATTTCGAAAAATGACCTTTTATTGTTGAAAAAAAAAAATTGAGTATCGAGGGGCTTAAAAACTATTTTTTTAAAAAAATGGACCGATCAAAATTTATGACCTTTATGCGACTACAGTGATGTGCGCCCTTCTATTTTGATATTTCCCACCTGGCTGTAACTTGTATGTAGTACTTGCACGGAGGTGCATGCTTAAGGCTTTGGAACTTTTTCCTTATATGAAAAAGGACCATCCTATTCTACGATCCTATCTATTATAAAAGATCTTAGGTCTAAGTGACGGTTTTAATTGAATTGTACTAAAAACAACTGATGGTGCAGATTGATTAATAAGTATGTGAGTTATAAATAAATCCCTCAGTTATAAGTTATGTTTGAATTACACGTCTAAAATTACATATAAAACCTAAGGGTGACAAATCGGTCGTGCTGGGCTGTTATCGTGCCGGCACGATAATAACACGACATGATAAGCACGAACATGAACACATCACGATAAGCTTATTGTGTCTAATATTAAAACCCGAACACGACATGATAAAAACACGAAAAGCACGGCACGGTACGGCACGATAGACACGGTAAGCAAAAAAAGTACGATTTATTTAGTCAGACTCGTTAAACCCGTTAAGCCCAATAAACATTATAAAATATATAATTTTGATTTTTTAATACATATTTTGAAAATTTATCAATATAAATAATCAAGTAGTTTAAAAGCCATAAATTTTCAAATGATAAAATTATGAAATAATCATGAAAATAGTTCGAAAGAAGTGAATAACCCCTAGTAAATTTTTAAAAATATATTTTTTTAAAAATATATTTTTTTAATTATCGTGTCTTATCGTGTCTTATCATGCTTATCAAGCCAGCCCGATAACAATTCATTTTTTATCGTACCTTATCGTGTTGGTCTTATAACGGCCCGAACCCGATAAGCCTCAGCCCAAACCCTATAATTTCGTGTCGTATTCATGTCAATCAATCGTGTCGTGTCTCAAATTGTCACCCATAATAAAACCTTCAGTTGTGGATTTTATTTGAATTACATATAATACTGATCTCATACCAATATCATGTCTATAGCGTGAAAAATGTGTAGCTTGGGAAAGATATGTATTGAAAATCTTAAAAAGCAAATATGAACCGATCTATAAAACTACTCAATATGTACACAACTATTATTAAATTTTTGAAAATCATCTATATATCTATTAAAAGGAAAAAGTTTCCTTTTTGGGTAGTTTCCCGCCACAGCCAACAGCCAAAAATAGAAAACACTGATATCCCAATTTTACCCATCTAATGATACAGTAGCAAGTTGAAATACCTTTTTCACCCATAAACAAACAAAACAAGCCCTCTGAAACAATTTACTGTTTTGTCCATCATGTCAATCAAATCATTCTCATTTATATTAACTTCCATACCAATTGTTCTCACTCTCACATTACAGAAATTTAATTTTCAAATTAGCTATGTTCCACTATTCACTGACAAAACAGGCCTTGAAAACTTGCAGGAGTATACCAACGTTTTCTCTGTCTCCACATATGATACTGATACCCGGTTTTCTACACTTGCACCGGTTTTCTACCCACAGAAATGAGTTGGGATATAATAAAAAAAAACGAAAATTATTAACATGACAAGTGGCACCTCTAAGTACAGATGGCAGATTTGCATTCATTATAAAGCATTATAAATACAACTCATTGTTCCACCCTTCCAACCCAATTGTTGTTGAAAGCTGGAATTGCTTGGCAAGTTTCATATGGCTCCATTTTTCAGCTTGGTTCGGCAATTAAATCCTACAAAAGTAGAGTGGGTTGTAAAAGTTAGACTTGTGCTCGCTTATAATGTGCCAAAGATTTGGGAACTCATCGTTATTCAAAGTTTGGAATGCATATTTCATGACAATGAGGTAACAATACGATTTGTTGTAGCTTGGTTTAATGTTTCCGTAAAATATTTTACATTTTTCATCACATTGCACACTAACTTTTTATATGTACACGAATCGCATTACATTTTCTATTACAATTGTTTATTTACTTTTTATATATACACGTAATCTCTACTACATTTTTCATTCAATTGCTTACTTTTTTATATACGTGGATCAAAAATTCATGCAACAATAAAGCAACAAAGATATAAGAAAGTTCAAAACTATTTTCCAGAACATCATGTCTATGCTATCAAGGATTTTATTGTGGCGTATAATTTAATGAAATTTAAAACAACTGATTCAAAATATAAGATTATTTTTATGGGGAAAACAATGGTGACTGAAGTTTTTGACGAAAAATTTCCATGGAACATATACGAGCTAAAGCAATTTGAATGTTTTTCAACTCCAGAGGAAGTAGACGAGTCGCAACTGATTGGTATGTACACGAATATTTTTCTTCAAGTTAGTAAGTTAGCATTAAAAAAAAAATTCATTCATTTGGTTGTCTTTATGAAGATGTAATAGGGAAGTTGATTGCCCGCAATTCCCCACAACACAAGGAAATAGCTGGACGGCAAGCCAAGATGATGGATATCATTTTGGAAGACCATGAGTACATTTCATTACTACAATCTGCATTGTCTTCATTTCTTTTTAGTAAACCGTCCATAGTTGTTCGTGTTTAATATGCCAACTAATTGCGAGAGGAAAAACTTTACCGTGTACATTATGGGGGATTATGTTGACTACACTATGAACTACTTATCTCGCAATAAATCGAAGAACCCGTTATTGTCCTAGCAGCTATGCCGTGTTCGAAAATTTAGGGATGTGGTTAAGGTCTCAAACACATTCTACGTCAGCAGGGTACTTATTAATAATGACATTAGAGACGTAGCAGATTTTCGTACCAGGTAATAAAATACAAACAGTATAATGTATGTACTTACATAACAGGTAAGTATTATGAATATTTTTATGAATTTATTATAGTAAAAATCAAATAATAAAGCTGTATTTTTTGCATGTTAGTTTGACATCTGTTAAGAAAGAAGCAGGAGAAATAAACAATTTAGCAGTGCATGCACCCGCACCAATACAGCACGAGCACCCAAGATCTACGGCACCAACAACAAAGTCTGAAAGCAGTATAGAAGAATTTGAAAGATCACTTGATTTGATTAGAACAATAGAACAACTCAATGAAATCAATGAGGTAATTTTATTAAGTGTAATAAAAGAATGTATAACTAAATTGTGTATATAAATTTATATGTGAACTAATTACAACACTTATAAATTTGAACTAGGCTGGCAACTTTTGGGTCATGGGCAGGATTGACTTCTTAGATTCTGGAAAGAATTGGTGTTACACTTCGTGTCACAAATGTCTCAAAAAAATTACAACTGCTATGGCCAATTTTATTGTGACAAATGTGAAATTTTTGATTCAAGTTGCAAGATAAGGTACGATATATGCATTTTAATCCTTTTGCTTTTGATAACTTTATATTATGTCTTTCATTCGGTAATAATATATTTACTTTACAAGGTACAAAATTCAAGTTCGGGTGGTTGACACTACTGGGAATGCATCTTTCCTAATTTGGGACAAGGAATCAAAGGAGCTAATTGGTAAATCAGCTGCAGAATTAAAAAGTAGTGCTCCAGAACAGGTGATGTTATAAAAAATAGTACATTATATATAAGAAAATGAGTACAAATTTTATTACGTAATGAATGGCCAACTATTTAAAATTTTTGCACACAAAATTATGTTTGTTTCAGGAAATTCCAAGGGAAATATCAAATTTAGTGGACAAGAATGTTCTTTTCAAAATTCAGATTAGACCGTATCATACTGGGCCAATTCGAGAAGTTTATCAGGTTTTAAAAGTGGTCATGGACAATTCAATTATAGAAAATATTTTGAGGGAAAAAAAATAGTCACGAGGTCAATATTTTCCAAAATTAGATGAAGGAGATATCCGAGATATACACGAGGTATACTATAATAACTCTATATGTAAATGTTATTATTATAACAATATATTAACATTGGTTTAGTTCATACAGCCAAATTCATCGAAGGGTGATGTTGCAACACCTATAAAGAACACAAAGAAAACAACTGTTCCCAATGATATTAAAGATTCAAAAGTAAAGAGGGCCCTTTTTGAAGAATTCTCAAGTGCCGTTGACAATGAGAAGAAGATGAAGGTTGAAGTGAAGATTGAAAAAGAATGAAGATTGAAGTTGAAATGAAGGTTAACAAGACATTTAACACCAAAATATGCCGGGTGTTTTCTACAATTCTTTTGCGGACAAAAAATCGGAATTATTGTCTTGTGTTTTTGTATTCGAACAAACGCATCATCTCGTTGTTTTCTAGACTATACTAGACTAAGGTTGTTTCATTAGGTCTCTAGACTATGTTTGTAGGATCTTTTGGTGTCTAGACTAGACTACGATAATTTCTTTATGTCTCTAGACTATGGTTGACAAGGTCAATCTTGCTATTGTAATATTTAACTTATTTATGCAATTTCGGTTGAAAATTTGAATTGTTTTCTACTTCTTTTGACCGCATTGTTGAAAATAATGTACATTTTGTAACTGTCAACAATTATGAGTTCTAAAATAAAATGTAAATTAACCTTAAACAATGTATTGCACATTAAAAACTAATCTTTAGACATATTATACTAGAGTTAAAACAATTGACTAAATGAGACACGCTTCTAACCGAGACACACTTTCTAACATAAATATAACTTATTGAGATGAAAAACAAAAACCCTATGATGACTTTATTGATTCATTAGACAAACAAACGTATGTCGGCTTTTCCAAGTACAATATTAAAGTCAATCCAAAAAGAAAACAATAATTTAACTGAATTGATAAAAAAAAAATAGCGTAACGTATATAAAGTTATCGATTATAATTTTTAAAAAAAGTTGCTCAATTTATTGGAAAATACTTTTAAATAAAATAAAGACTGCATATTATTCTAAATTATAAGTGTATACTGAAAAAAATACCAAAGCGTAAATAAAGTTAATTATGACTTTATATCTGCGCTGAAAAAAAGTTACTCGAATGCAATATTTTTACCGCACGGAAAAAAGACCAAAACAGATATAAAGTTAATGATGACTATACGTAATCATCAGATACCGTAAAGTGTATGTCGCTTTTTGCAAGTACGTATTTCAAGTAACATATATACATATAAAATATTCAATAATTTAAATGGAAGAGATTAAAAAATATAGCATAACGATATACGCTAATGATAATATTTTTTATAAAAAGTTGCTCGGCTTTCAAAGCACGTATATCAAGTGTATACGTAAAGAAAACAATATTTTAATTGGGAGGGATGAAAAAACAAGACCAAACATATATAAAGTGAATGATTACGCTTTTATGAAAAGTTGGACATAAAGTTAATTATGACTTTTCGTATTCAATGGAAAAAGAAAGTGTATGTCGGCTTTACATGTACGATTACAAGACTATTCGTAAAGAATAAAATAATTGACATGTGTATGTAAAAAAAATACCTAAACAGAGATAAACTTAATGATTTCGTTATGCATTGGACAAAGAAAGTGTATGTCATTTTTTTCCAAATACATATTTCAAGTCTATTCAGAAGAAAACAATAATTTAATTGGGAGGGAAAAAAAAGACCAAAACATTAATAAAGTCAAGGATTACATTTTTTTATAAAAAGTTGGACAATGACTTGGCTTCAGTTCATTATTTTTGTTATATTACATTAAGACTGCATGCATTTATTGTTTGGATAAAATCTATGTCATTTGGTCAATGTCAAATTTCAAGTCTATTCAAAGAATGCAATATTTTTACTGTGCACTAGAAAAAAAAGACCAAAACAGATATAAAGGTAATGATGACTTTACATAATCATTGTATACCAGAAGGTGTATGTCAGTGTTTTTGCAAATACAGATTTCAAGTCTAACATATATACATATAAAATATTCAATAATTTAACTGAAGAGATTAAAAATTAAGCATAACGTATATACGCTAATGATTATATTTTTATAAATAGTTGCTGGCTTTCAAAGCACATATATCAAGTGTATACGTAAAGAAAACAATAATTTAATTGGGAGGGATGAAAAAAACATTACCAAACATATATAAAGTGATGAGTTGAAATAGTGAATGATTACAGTTTTTATAAAAAGTTGGACACTTTCTTCAATTCATCATTTTTGTTATATTAAATTAAGCCCATACGATTTATTGTTTAGATAAAATCTATGTCATTTGGGCAATGTCACATTTCAAGTCTAAAAGAATGCACTATTTCAACTTTGCCTCGGAAAAAAGACCAAAACATATAGATGTAAAGTTTATGTCGGCCAAGTACGTAAAGTTTATCTAAACCAAATTGTTTTTTATTATATGAATAGTCAATTCACCAAGTTTTTTTTTATTGTTTTTCCCTTTCCTACGTAACATCGCTTATGTGTGTTATCTTTAGCAAAAGCAACTTTTTGTCGCCTCTATGACAAGTCAAATCAAAGAGTTTTTGAAAAAGTTATCTATATTTTAATTGGATGAGATGAAACAACATACATAAATCCTGTATTAATTGAATGATGATTACTATTTAAAAAAAAAAAGGTTGGGCACGTAACTCAACCTTAAAAGTCGCAATTTGCATGGGTAGTCAAAGAATTTTAATTGTGTACATATGAATACATCCAAAGTGTAAAATTTATCACAAAGTAAAAGTGACCATATGAAATTATCTATAAATACTCTCGAATCACAATTTGTAGTCATTTTTGACACTTTGTAATAGCAAGTCTCTAGAACTTTCTCACCATACATACTTTTAAAAGGTGGTTGTAATACAACATTCAAAGTAT
>JABEVN020001125.1:0-26241 GCA_013146195.2 Codonopsis lanceolata | reverse complement strand
AAAACAAATCTTGGGTGAATCTGAGAAGCAAATCACCCAATATTGGCTAAATACCCGGCAATTGACACGGCAAGCTGACTCGTTTCAAGTATTGGGAATTAGAACGGATCCTTAGAGAGAAATTCAGGTGATCATCTCTCTAAAATTGCATCCTCGGAAGCTGAAGGGTCCTCTAATATCGAGCTCATGTTCCTCGGGATCCCAGCCATTAGCTATGAAGAAATTATGGTCGTCGTCGAAGCTCAAGATGTTGGATCGGCGACATTAAAGACTACATTGAAAGGGGTACTTTACCGAGGGAAGAATGAAGCCCAAATTATCGAGAAGCAGAGCATGTAGATACTCGGTTATTGGAGCATGCTACAAGCGGTCGAATACTAAGCCTCTCGCCGATGCATACGACCGAAAATGGTGAATGATTTCTTTGAGAAGTTCATGAGGCGAGTCTGGAGGAGGCACCGGGCGAGGACCTGTCGGACAAAATGAATTTCCACGGTTACTATTGGCCGAGAGCATGAGGAGAGAGCGATGGAATATGTATGTGGAAGTGTGATAAATGTCAAAGATTTGCAAACATTCCTCGCGTACCCTCGGTCTTACAAACTCCGATAGTGGCGGCAGGCCACTTTGACATGTGGGGAATCGATCTTATTGGTCCTTTTCCCAAAGCAAAATATGGAGTGCGAGTATGTGATAGTAGCGGTCGACTACTTCACTAAATGGATAAAACAAAACCAGCAGCTACAGCATGAGGATCGGTGTCGGGTTTACCTATGAGCAGATTTTTTCTGGTTTCGGACTTCTCGGATGATCGTCTCCAGCCACGACACGCAATTCTCCAAAAATTCTGACAAAATCGGCTAAGCGTTAAACAGAGAATGTCTTCGGTAGCTCATCGCGGGGGCAATGGCGAGCGAGGCGAGGAAATAAGAAGATCATGCACGCTTTGAAGCGAAATTTAAGCGAGAAAAAAGGGAAGTTGGTTAGAAACGATTACCAATCGTCTTTGTGGGGAATAGAACATCGGCGCGAGGATCTGGTGAAACCCGTTTGCGTTAACGTATGGCTCGGAAGCAATGGCTCCGATCGAGCTAGCCCTTCCTACCATTCGGTTACTTTATTCGACCAACAACAAAATGATTTATCGAGGCTCGATCGGATAACCTCGAAGAAAGGCGACTAGAGGCAGGCTTCGAATGATCAACTTCTGAAAGCTACGAAGATCCACCGACAAAAAAGTTAGATCGAGAGCCTTTCTAGTCGGAGATTTGGTTATGAGAAAGATTGAAGCTGACTGAAAGGGCGGGCGAAAATAAGTTGTCTCCAAATTGGGAGGGTCCATTCAGAATAACTAGCATTGTAAAGGGAACCTATAGGTTGGCCGAGCTAGATGGCACACCTTTTAAAAATCCTTGCGCCCGATCATCTCAAGGCATACTATCATTGATGTAACCTTTTTGCAAGACTAGTGAATGATAAGCTTTATTTTCTGAAAGATAGTGTAACTACCTATTTTCATTCTCGAACGGAGATGCAATAGGACCCATCCTCGTACGGAGGTGGGAAAAAGACCTTATCCTCGGTATACGAGGAAGGAACAAAAGCGACAAATGAGTTTACTCATCCCAACCTAAATCGGAGGTGGGAAAAAAGACCTTATCCTCGCTAGCGAGGAAGGCCCTAAAAATGATAAATAAGTCAAAGTACTTATTCCCGTCCTAAATGCGGAGGAGGGAGAGTTCGAGGATCAAGATACAAGGAAGCGATTGTGTGAATGTGCTAAGCACTAACTATCCTCGACGCAGCGAGAGCATAGTTAGGAATAAAGAAAAAAGCAAACAAGTCAAAACCTCATTCATATATAGCTAATTTTAAAGCGGCGAGACAAATAAACAAAATTGCTAACAAAATAAAGATTGTTTTGGAAATAAAGGCACACTCGCCTACAATCACTCGGCGCAGCGAGGTAAAATGAGATACTACTCCGGGAGATTGACAACCTCGGTCTCACGAGGGGGAGAAGGAAGACCATGTTGCTCAGCGGCTAAGGATGCAACTTCGAACTCAGCTCGGTTGGAGTGTTCGCCCTCGCCCATGAATTGTCTAAGTTTGAGGTGCGGTCGAAATCCACTTCCTCGCCTGCTCAATCAACTTTGTAAGGGCCATTACATCGGCGACCATGGGGTGGGTGGCACCACTCCTCCATCTCATGTCTAACATCCATTGCCCAGAAGCATCTCTAGCTCGTCCTCTTTATAAGGAATCATCTCATGCCCTTGCCTAGCGGCGGCTTGATGAAATTCTCGCTCCCCCACTCGTATGGTGCCCGATTCATCGAGGCGGCGGCCACTCGAGCATATGCCGTATTGCCCTTCGAAATAAGCAGCGATTTCGTTATTAAAGGCATCGTCCTCGAAAGACTTGAAGGTCGCGGCCTTTGCACCCTCGACCTCTCCCTCCCAGTTGGCAACTTTAGCCCTCGGCTCGTAACTCTGCTTTCGGCCATTGCAGCTTTCCTCGATCTGTTCGCCTTCTCCTCGGCTTTTCTTCTCGGCAACAAAGCGCGAGCCAGGCGAATCCTTGGCTTCGGGCGGTTTATCTTGGCGAAGACTCTTAGCGGGCTTTCCCACTGCATGCTCGCTTGTCGGGGAGGCCACTTGACCTAAAGCTCAATCTCGTCTCTCAACTTCGGCTGAGCCAACTTGTCGACTGGATAGCGGAGGCGTCGGCTCAGTGGCAGCGAAGATACAAGAAGCGATCTCTGAGAAAATACAACGAATATTAGCAAGGACAATCGACAAAACAAAAAAAACAAAAAGAGGCAAGGAACATTACCTCGCTCATGCATAGACCAATTAGTCCCATGCCCTCCGAGGCGGAGGTAATCGACCATATCCCCACGACCTCGGACAACTAGCCGCCCGGCTAAGGCCATGGGGAATCACGGCGACAAGCGTCAAAATTTTGAAGGGCCGGGATATCCCAAAAATCCTTGGCGGTTGGGTCCTGCGCTTTCGGGTGGTCGGCCCCACAAAATCATCCCTCGGCCATGGGGGCTGTTTCTTCACTTGCCGAGCGAAGATATAGATTTGCCTTTACCCATACATTTTTTTCTCGGGCGGGGGGGGCGGAGATATTTCTCTGTGCTTTCTTCGTCTTCCTCGAAGGCATCCACGATCATTGCCGCTTTGAGAAGGGCGGGGAGCATGCTCGGTGGAGATAGTGGCGAGGCGGCATTGGGCTCGAAATTCTTTTGGTCGGGGGGGGCTTACTTCTTCCCAGAGGATTCACCTTGGCCGGAGCTCGGCGGAGCCGCCTGGGCGGCCAGAAGACCCCGCCCACTTGCTCGTCGGAGCGAGGGGGTGGGCGGCGAGGTAGGCCTTTTTGGAGTCGGCCTGGCATCCTGCAGGTTGCCGGCAAGTAACCTTAATCGCGCTGCGTGATTTTCGTGAGGGCATCTATATCGATCATATCGAAACAAAAAATTCGGTCGGGCCAGAGTACAAAATTTATCAAAGAAAGCTACGAGAATAAAAGCTCAAATAAAAAGCTACAAAGCGATGATATATACTTCCACGGCCTTCGAGGAAGAGCGTGTTCTCTTGCTGAGGCGATCAGGTTGGAACTTGTTTCCTTCGTGCATCGACCATCAGAGTCTTGGATATACTCGGGAACCAGCGTCGAACATCGGCCCCTTAAACCTCTTGGTCGTCATTCAGACCATCCTCGACAAACTTTCATCAACACTAATCGCATTCGATCAAAAACCGAGCGGGCCCCATTCCTCTTACTCTGAGGAAATCCTCGATAGCCTTACGAGCGACCTCCTCATACTCGTCTAAAAGTCGCGGTGAGGGAGAGGGACTTGACCTCTTCATTTGAAAGGCGAGGCACGGGGAAATTCCACCCGTATCTACCTACACTAGCAGGACCTTCTCGTCCCAATGACCGGTTTTCGGGGAGGCTTGGCGAGCAGGGTTAATTCCGGTTATGGTGTTTACGGTGAAGAGCAGCTTCATCGACTTGGTCACGCGCAAAATAGGTTAAGAAGAGGCAAGGTCGGTTCAAATCGAGCATTCGGCACGGCGCGAAGGAGATCAAGTATCGATGAGATTTAACGAGAGGTCGAGGGGTGAGCACCCGGCTTCCTCAGAAGTTCGCACTGAGGGGGATCGAGTGGCAAGCGAGCCGGCATCAAAGAATGAAATGTAAAACCCTACTTTATCGTCATCGCTCTCGACTCATCCATGCTAACTAAATTATTGGAGGCGAATCAGGAAAATCTTCGACTATGATTGAATTGATCATCCGGTTGTCTACGTCGGGAGGATAGATATTATTCCTCCACTCCCTCGGTGTTCTTGAGCGGGGACTTCGTCGGCCTCACCAGAAATTCTGCGGTGGACGAGCTCTCCCCTCGTTTTTCGGCCGGGGCCTTGTTCGCCTCAACTATGTCTGGTGATCGCCTCGCGGTAGTCTTGATTAAAGAGATACCGGAGGGCCGAGGTCATACTCGAACATACCAACATATGTGCCCTTGGCCAGGATGTCTCGCCGGCATATCCTTCGTCGGAAGAGTGGGTAAATCTTCCTGCTATAACCACCGTTGACCAGCGGTGTCACCGCTTGGCTCGGTAGTATCGGCGACCAGCGCCATCCGTCTGCGAGTATAACCTTTTGGTCGCGGGAGATCGGGCATCTGGCTCACGGGCTAACGTGTTTAGTCCTCATATTTCTCGGTAGGCAGTCGAGGAGTTGGGCGAGGATGAAGAAGAGGTTTCGCTCGGGGCAAAAAGCAGAAAAAGCGGAACACGGGCTCATAAAAACCTAACCACAGAGGCTTAGAATCGAGGCGAGTAAAAGAAAGAAAGAAAGTACACCTTGAAGGGTGAGGTCGAGGGCGAGCAAAGAAAGCGGGGAGTTTGAGCGAGGACGAGGGAAGAGATCTGAGGCGCCAAAGAAAAAACTCCGGTGTACGGAAGCTGGAAAGCTAGAGATGGCCAGGGAAAAAGCTGCAAAAACGACGCTCAAAACTAAGTCAAAAACCCGAAATTCGTATCAAAAGGAAGAGGAAGAGATGGCGAACACGGACACTAGGATTTTAGAGCAAAGAAAGAAACGGTTGGAAGTGTCGAGAAATGGGAAAAAGTAGCGAGAAAGTTTTTCGCCTATGTTGAGGAACTTCGAAGAGAAGGAAGAGTGTAGAAGAAGAGTGAATGAAAAAACCAGGGAAAAATCGTGGTTTTATATCAACCCGATTTGCAGGGTCGACCCGACCAAAAACGCGGATCCTCACCAAACCATCCTCGATCGACACGTGGCGGGCACTATGCACAAAAATACGACAAGCAAACCGGCGGCGTTTCGGTGAATGGGCCGTCGCATTTTGGGAAAAGACATTACAAATGATTACCTACGACTCCTCGAATCTTGTGCATTTAATGCATACGGCGGACCAATTTCGGGGAAAATTCCACTAATTACTCCATCATCTTCGACGGCAAAGTGGTCGACTACGAAAAAAACCGGCGACCAAGCGGGCAAATCAAAGTTAGCGACCACACAAAAACAAAGCAGAATCAACGAAGCTTTGGCGAAGATCAAAGGCAACAAATCGGCGTGATATTCAAATTAGACTTTCCAAGCTAAGGATAAATCCTCGCACTTGGAAACTCGGGGCTATTGATGGGACCCGACACAGGTCCCCTCCCCGTGGACCGACCACGTGGATTCAGCTAGACTTGATCTGGTCCCACCAGGCGAAGACCATTTCGGTCGGTCATCATCGACATTCACTAATCGGCCAATAGGCGAAGTGCAGGCGACCAACTCCTTAGAGAACACAACAAGCGATCATTAATCAACACCCGACCATACGATCGAGGATCACCTATGCTCGGAAGGCGACTTCACAGGATAAGGCAGGTTTAGCAGTAGCATGCATAGCATCCGGTGCCTTCCCACAAAGCCGAGCAAGCCATGCAAGCCGCCATACCTTATCGGCTTACTCAAGCCTACAATCCATGCTGCATACGCAACTTTGTTGACCACTCGAATTGCCCGGCCAGGCGAGGGGAGACAAGTCCCACTGTTGGGACCCCATACCAATCATGACTCCAAATCTAAGCTACTATAAAAGGAAGCCTTTCCTTTCAAGAAAGGTAAGATAACTTAAGATTGCAAACTTATTATCTTGGTGATAGACAATACACACAAAGAGATTACTCTCTATCTACAACGCCAGGAAGTTAAGGGAGGCTAGCTCGGCATACCATATATTACCTTGTTCCGACTCTCACTGGTAGGAAACCCGACACCTAACGGTAGTCTTGCTTTCAGGTACCTACCAACAAAGATCATCAACCAAGCCCAGATATCCTTAGCAAGTCGGTACCTCCGGTACCCACGTACACCGACGTGACCACCAAGGGCCGGACACGTCAGCTCAGGTCCATTACGTGGACTGCCAGCTCAGTCACCCCGTCTTCGTGGCATGATCACATACTCTTATATGAGGCTTCTTCAATTCTTTTTCGCTCTGTTTTACTCACCAATATTGACCAAATGAAGTTATTTCCATCCACTCCCTTCGGCTCTGACATATCCATAGGAATGGCTCCTTAATTTAGATATCTTCTGAATTCTGACTTGACTAGTAATAAATAGTGTATTCTAACTGCCAAAGAAGCCTAATGTGGAATTTGAGAAAAGTGATTACATATCCGGTTTTGACTAACCCTTGCAGAACTTAAAGAGGTACTTTTGTTTCTCAATCTGCAGCGGAATTGAATCTCAAAGCAATCATCTTAATTAGGATTAGGGGTGGCAAAAATTTATCCAATCCATTGGGTTATTTGTTATATCCATTATAAAAGACTTATTGGTTATTATCCATTAACACCCAATTAGGTTAATGGGTGTTAATTGATATTATCCATTAACACTCATTAACAAAATGGATAATTAATCGGTTATCCATCTTCACCCACCGTCGTCATTTCCCCCCTCCGGCCACCGCCGCCCGCCGCTGCTGACCACCGGCCACCGCTGCCCACCACTGGCCACCGCCACCAGCTCTTTACTTAAAAATAATAACAATTAAATACATAGCTTACCAAGATTCGAACCTGAACCAAATTGCCTTACAACAAAACTTGTTACCACTAGACTAGACCACTTTTTGATATATGTTTGAAAGTTAATATAAATATGAACAAGTAATCATAAAAATTATTGATTATTATCAACGTATTTGTTATTTATTTTGGATTAAGAATATTTGTTTGTTATTTATAATTTATAATTATAATGAATATAAATTTTTAATTTTTTAATAAGGTATTTGACTTTTTTTATTTTTTCTTACTTTTACATAATCATTTATTATTGTCAAATCAATAAACACGTATATTTTCTATCTCACAACTATGAAGACTATTATAAATTTTTGACAACTTTATATATATTAGGTGATAAAAATAGTGTCGCATTGCAAATATCACTTTTTATTTGAGGTGTAAAAAAAAGGAAAGAAAAGATAAATATCAAAATTAAGAAAATATCTTGGTCATTGTTGAACGTGGGGCCCATTAATTTTTTATTAAATGTGAAAAGTTGGTGAAAATATTATGATTTATGAATATTAAGGTATTAACTTATCATTGTGTGTATGTGTATGCATGTGTGTGTTTTTGCCATGTGTGTGTGTTTTTTTGGCATGTCTGTGTGTGTTTGAGTGAGTTTGTGTGTGTATGTTATGTTTAGTTAATCATAATATAAGTAGGCAAGTAATACTCAAAATAATAAATGATATTCCTTATTGGATATTATCCGGATAATACCCATTTATTAATGGATAATATTGGATATTATCCAATAACACCCATTAAGGTTAATGGGTGTTATTGGATAATATCCAAAACTACCCAATAACCTTAATGGGTATTATTGGATAATATCCAAATCAACCGGTAACACCTAATTACCACCCCTAATTAGGATTATATATTACGTACGTACAATTATAGTTTATATGTGTACAGTAGAAGGATATATATATGTTTCCCATGATGTTGCTTAGTAAATGAAACAAGATCTATTCAGGACATGTTTTTGGTTGTGCTACTGATACGATTTTCTCGGAATGCTTCATTGAAGAACGATTTACTCACGCGGTGGAAGCTAGAATCGAAGGATGTTTTGCGGGGGTGACACCTCGACCCAACAATTAGCACGAAAAGAACCTTGGCATCTACAGCCGCAACTCGCAATCGTAGCAATTGAAGAACCTTGGAATTGTGAATGACACCACAATTGGGATGATTCTCCAACTGATAAGTTGAATTCAATTATAAACAACGAATCCATGATGTTTATAATCCAAGCTTCCAATCCAGGACACTCAAATAAGAACACAATTTTCTAACCAGAAAATCAACTCACTTTATATTAATCAAAATTCTACTCCAAACAATGTTTAATAATGCCTTTATATAGGCTTACAAAATAAATCATAATTATTGTAGGAAAAGAAAACTAAATAAAAAGGAAACTCTTAAACCTAAACTTTAGGAATAAGAAACCTAAATAAAAAGGAAACTAAAACCCTAAAAATACCCAAACAGTAAAACAGTAAAACCACAAAAACGACAACTTCTCTGGGCACCTTGCGGTCGCAAGCCTATGACCCCTTAGGCGCAAGCTTCACGATCTCTCCGAAATTTTTGCTGACCTGGTCAAGATCGTATCATACTCCTCCTCTTGAAAAGGATTTGCCCTCAAATCCGCTCTTGGTCGGTCATTAAAGTGTCCTTTGATTCGAACTTGAGACCTATACCGTGGTCCATTATTCCAACCCTTTTTCCCTGAATCAAGCACCTCATTGTCCTGAACACTTAACAAAACTTTCTTACCCTTACTGTCAACTAGCATCCTCCTTTGGTCTTCATAAACTTGGCTTGGCGTTAGTGATATGAGTGTGATTGGTTTCTGATTAAACATGAAGGAATATTTGTTGGTGAATCCATCATGCTTCACTTGACGGTCATATTGCCATGGCCTTCCAAGTAATAAATGACTTGCATTCATAGGAACCACATCACATAAGACTTCGTCCTCGTAGACTCCTATACGAAATGTCACAAGCACTTGTTTCTCCACCTTCACTTCCCCACGATCATTCAACTATTGAAGTTTGTAAGGTTGGGGATGCCTTGATGTTGACAAACCTAACTTTTCCACCATGAGAGTGCTAGCGACGTTAGTACAACTACCTCCATCAATAATCACACTACAAACCTTGTCTTTGATGCGACACCGTGTGTGAAAGAGGTTATCACGTTTATCATATTCTTCCTCCTTAGCTTACATATTCAACATGCGACGAGAAACCAAAGCCTCTAGATTTATAAAGTCCCCCTCGGCTTCAATGTCTTCATGTTCATCATCATCATCTTCTACCACCTCATTACCACGTACCACCATAACCCGTTGATTGACACACTCGCGCGCAACGTTTCCCCACTATTTGCACTTGAAATATTGTACTTCCTTAGACTTCAATCTGGGATTTTCAGCTTTCCCTTGGGACTCTTGCGAATTCGTAGCCACTTTTGCTTCGGACTCAACCTTGCTTATGATCTTATCTTGTTGTTGCACCGGAGTTGAACTACTTGGACGAGTGATACTCCTCCTCTTTTGTTGTTGCTCTATCTTGACTGCCATGTGCACCATTTCACCAAAGTCCTCATATTGGTGTAAATCAACAATATCTGCAATAGTATGATTCAAACCTGCCAGAAATCTTGTCATTGTTACTTTGGCATCTTCACCCAAATTGGCCCTAGCAGTCAACATCTCCATCTCCTTGTTATAATCTTCAACACTTTTTGAACCCTGTGTCAACGTCTGCAATTTATGTAGAACACCCCTATAATAGTGGTTAGGAACAAACCGATGACGCACAAGACGCTTCATTTCTTCCCATGTAGTAACATGAGCATCCCAATTCTTCTCCTATCGGCTATCATTTGATCCCACCAAATACTAGCATAGTCCACGAACTCAGCGGCAGCTAATTTGACTTTCCGCAATTCAGTGTAGGTATAACAATCAAATACTTTCTCGATTTTTCTTTCCAAATCAAAATACTAATCTGGATCACTTGACCCCTTAAAAACAGGAATCTTTAACTTAATTGTTCCCCAATTATTTTCCTCTCTCCTTGGAATCTCTCGCCTTCCCCTACCATGATTTTCTCCAAAACCAAGCTCATTAAATTCTTCATCTAATTGGTTACCTCTTTGAGCTCTACGTTCCCTAGGTTCCTCCCTTCGCCTATCCTCCTCAAGTCTATCAAATCTCTCATCTATTTGACCAAACTTAACCTTAACATCTTCCACGTGAGCGAGCATCGCTTCCATAAATTGTGTCGGATTAACAAAAGGACCCCTTTAGCTAGAGTTTAAATCGGTCATGGTGATTGTTGGTGATTCTCTCCCTTATGTGTATGCACTCAAGATCACAATTTGTTTTCTTTTTTTTCAATGACAAACCCTAGAACAATTAGGATTTCAAAATTGAAAGACAACACGATTAAACAAGGATTGATGATCCAAGTTCAAGACAACTATATGAATTAATAAGAACAGAATAATTTTTTTTAATTAAGGCGTGAACAGTACCCGTGACCAATTACCGTAGTACCCGTGAATAGTAACAGTTTTTTTTTAAATTATTTGTTACATACGAACACGAACCCTAGCGAAAATTAGGGTTTAACAACTAGAACGATAATACGCAAAATTTAAGATAGAATGAAATTACCGTAGCTAGGATTGCTTTGATACCAAATGATGAGGGGACCTAAGATCTCCTAGAAAGGTTTTAGGATGAATGACTCATGACCAACGCCTTGAGATGGCGAACCTTGGAATTGTGAATGACGCCACAATTGAGATGATTCTCCAACTGATAAGTCGAATTTAATTATAAACAACGAATCCACGCTATTTATAATCCAATCTTCCAATCCAGGACACTCAAATAAGAACACAATTTTCTAACCAGAAAATCAACTCACTTTTTATTAATCAAAATTCTACTCCAAATAATGTTTAATAATGCCTTTATATAGGCTTACAAAATAAATCTTAATTCTTGTAGGAAAAGAAAACTAAATAAAAAGGAAACTCTTAAACCTAAACTTTAGGAACAAGAAACCTAAATAAAAAGGAAACTAAAACCCTAAAAATACCCAAACAGTAAAAAAAAAAGGCAGCTTCTCTGGGTATCTTGCGGTCGCAAGCCTATGACCCCCTTGTAGCCGCAAGCTTCACAGTCTCTCGAAATTACTGACTGGTCAAGATCGTAGTAGCCACCTAGGAAGTAGGAATTGAAGGATGGATGTAATAGAAGAATATTCATTAATCTTGTAATGTAAATATGAGGTTGTCCAGCCAGAGCCAATCGGTAATATCACTAACATTCAAATAGACAAGGTTCTAAAAATCGTTAGGCGGCCGCTAGGCGGCACATTAACGCCTAGCGCCTAGGGGACTAGTCGGGGCGTAATCGGGGCCTAAGCGGGGCCGAGAGTTAAGGCATAATAACAATTTTTTTAATAATTTACATCAAAGATCAAACATATTTACTACAAATTTAAATTTTTTTTATGTTTGTCATTTTATCAAACACTTGTCTATATTTGTATAATGAACAAAAATATACAAACCTTCAATTAATCTCAATTATCAACAACCCCAAAATAATAAATCAGCCAAGTTTAGAACTAAAAAAAAAATTACTCCAGTTCGCCCCACATTACCTCCCTCTCTATCTCACCATTACCACTCCCTCTTCCTTCTCCGGTCACCGCATGCCACAAAATCAAAGCTACAAAAATAAATTAAGGTCAGCGAGGTTTGGCGTAGACGCCAACTTGGTCGATTAGGCGGCGACTAAGAAAGTTGCGGCGGTAGAGAGAGGCCTAGCACCTAGGCGGAGCTAGGCGGGGAGTTTTAGAACACTGCAAATAGATATCATATGATTTGTTTACGAGCTACAGATTTTTAACTAGGGAGAAATTTGGGCCGATCCCCTCTTGACATTTTTCAATCACTTTATATTTTTCAATTATTTTACATACCTATATTTTTTCATAACAGAAAAAAAAGAATAATTAATTACGGATTGGTATCATTTCGTAGAATGATAACCGCTCAAATACCTTTTTTTTTCAACCGCATAAGTCAATTTCATTATTTTCTCCCTTAAATGCCCCTCCTCCTACCGTTATTTCTTCTCCAAAATCTCATAGCCATGCATTCCCAGTCTCATTTTCCCTTTGAAGCTTCTTTCTTTCTAAAATCAAATATGTTCATTTGTCCATCTGTCCATTGGAAAAAGGATTTGACTAAGCATTTGTTTCTATCTTAGTTGTATTTTGTAATCAAAGTGATCATTTCATTCCAAGATTTTTCATTTCATATGGAGCAGACCTAGAACATTTGTGTTCTATCTCCGTTGCAATTTTATAATCAAAGTGTTTGGTTTGTATTAGAATCACACGAAATGAAATCACATGGAATGGAATGGAATCACAGGTGGATAGAAGCCGAAGAAATCACTTTCATGCAAATCCAATTTGGGCATCGGTGTCTATGATGTAGGTTTCGTTGTTTATAATATGTGTGTCCAATTTTGCTTTGGTGTTTTTAATTAGGTATCGTATCTTGCAATTCAGCATCGATGTAATTTAATTAGGCAACAATTTTTTCTATTTTGCATCGGTTTAAAAATACATGCATTTAATGATTTAGAAATTAGGCATCGGTTCTTCCAATCATACATCGGTGTTCCTTAATTAGGCATCGTTCCAGTCCATTGGATTATCCAATATAACCATTATAAAAGACTTATTGAGTTTTATCTATTAACACTCAATTAAGTTAATGGGTGCGGGTGTTATTAAGCAAACTTGTTAGCTATGGCATATTTTTGGTTATCTGTATTCTTTTGGAGAATAATTTGGAATAGTTGGTTTTTAAAATTTGAATTTTGTAAATTGTAATATAATCATTATTTAATATTTTTAGATTATTACGTGATATTTACTATTAATATATGTGAAAGTTTAAATGTTCTTAATTAGGTTATATTTTAAAAAAAATTGAGAAGCAATGTAATATGTCTTAATTTCTCGATCCCGCCTAGACCCCCCCCCCCCGCCTCTGCTCCATCTAGGCGCTAGGCTCTGGTCTGACGCCTAGCACCCGTCTAACGACTTTTAAAACTTTGATGATTGAAAAAAAAATTGACTTTTCCGATAAAAAATTCACTATATGAAACTGGTCCGGTTATCACCTATAAAAGTAAAACGTTGTTTCCATCGCGACTTGATTATGTGTCACTTTTCTTTCATATTTACTCCCTCCGATTTAGGTCAAGAGTTCACTATTTTATTTTATAGTGTTTCGTTTAAATAGTCATGTTTCAAAAATAAAAACATAAAAATATTATTAAATTACTAATGAATAATTAAAAATATCATTTTCTAAAAATTTAGCTTTAAAATGGGAACTATTTTGCGTAAAATAAAGGGAGTAATATTACTATTGTACCGAGTATAACTCATATTATTATTGCTTGGTTTCAAAGAACATCATCCAACGCTCCAGCTCACCAAAGAATCAATCAATCGATGACTTTTATTGTTGCTTCTATCTCGTTACTTTAGAGTAGTGCTGACTATTCTTGTCAACGCTCATTTATCCATTTACATCGCCAATTAAAAAATGAGTATGGGTAAACTTCAAAAATTAAATTGGTATAAATTGGTAAGCTTATTTAAGACCATGAAGTAAGATGAGTTAAATAGACGGCCGGCCACTTGGGTACTCGTTATTTTGATAATTCCTTTTTCACAAATTTGAGAAGTTGTCGAGGCACACTTGAATTGGATCAGAACTAATGAAACATTCCATCAACAAAAAAATTAGTTCAGAGGTTCTTGGAGTTAAGAGGGCTGATTGGGTTGACATCTAATATGGAGTTTGAAAAGTCAATAGTCAAGATGAGTAATGTTGGTGTCAAAACTGATACCAATGGCGAGATTTGGAAAGTTTATTCATCATTTAACTTATTCAAAAACTCAAGTGTATCCAGTTGATCATCATTAGTTAGTTTGTTAACATATTCGTACGTCCCACAAAAAACGGATGATTATATTGATAAAATTGGCCTCTTCTTCTCATACTCAATGAAAGCTAGCTTTTTTTTGGATTAATTTCCTTTTTATATCAACATCGAAGTTTTCATTATAAAAGTTGATTTTTTAAAAAAAATAAATGAATAAATGTACGGACATTAATTTTAAGACGAAGGCATTACAAAATATATGCATAAAATTATTTTATGTATGATTAGTCATAATTTTTGAGTAATTTTTAGTAGAATGAAATTGATTGTTTGTAATTTTTGTATACTTTTGATAATTGAGTGTTAATGAGTTAATGGGTGCTCATGCCCATTTAACGTCCACCCATATATGTCCATGTAATTAAATGAACATTTATTCACCCGCCCAATTGAGTTCGTTGGCCATATGAGCACGTCAATACCGGCCATCCACATTCATTTGCCACCTCTATTTTAGAGCCAACTTACATAAGTTTTGAAAAAAATACAATATCTAGGATTCTCAAGGGAAACCAATGCAGTTTCCAATGTAGCTGCCAATGTAGTTACAATGGAAGTCACAATGGTAAAAATAATCAAAACAGCGGAAGACTTAAACAATCAAACAATAAACAGTGCAAAACAGTTTACCAAAACAATCTACAAGGCTATGCTTGTAGACTTAACCTCAAGGACACAAAGATTTTACTAAAAAGATTAAACGTTTTATAAAAAATATTGTGAAATCACTAACCAAAACACTCTCACAAGACAACACGTCTTGGAGAGCAAAAACCCCACAGAAAACAATGTATACTAAACGTGGGAAGAAACAAAACAACTCCATAAAACTGAACAGGAAGATAAACAGAAATTCAGAACTCAATGTAGCTGCCGATGTTATAACATCAAAAACCACAATCAATCTGCTGCACGTCTGGAAGAAAGAACTGCTTCTGAATCTTCGATGGTTCTGCTCACAGCTTTTGCTTTGATTTCTCTCTCTTTCTCAAACTCTGCACCTTTTGCCGTGTCCCAGCTTCTCTATATATAGCGATGAGATATCCTACACACAAGGAACAATCTGGCTTCTACAAGGACATGCAAGGATTAGAGATAAAGGAAATAAAAACTACTTACCATATCCATAGATTTTATTACCATATGATGTAGGTCACAAGAAACCCGGTTGAAAAAGGATTCACAATAAGATTTTGTTTCCAAATATAATGTAACAAAATCTAATTAAAGATGTAAATTCTAAAAATACAAAAACTTGTCAAATATGAATTTTACCATGAAAGGAAAAACAAGAAGTAAAATATACATGACCTATTTTACCCTTACATGTTTTTCTTTTATTCTTTGTGTTAGTTTGTTAAGTTGTAAGTACCTAGTTGAGGAGCCAACTAGTTGAGATGAAATTGAAAAAAAAAATTCGACCTTAATAATCTATGTATTTGTAGATAATGGATTATAACCCTTAGACGCCATGAGATGTGATGGGTGGATGTAGAATTAAAGATTTTAATCTCTTTAAATCTTTGTGTTAAAAGTTTCTCTATCTTTAAAACTCTTTAATAATGATCGCATAAATGTTATTTGTTCATCTGGGAATGTTCCGATCGTCGATACTCCTAACAACTAATTATGTTATTTCAATCTCCTAACTTGCATATATACAAAACAAGATAAGAGCATCCCCATTATTCTATTTCACCAATTTTTTATTTTTTGGGAATTATGTTGAGTGGCCATTAGGAGCCAACTAGGAGCCACTAGGAGAGAGAAATATTATTTACTTCCTAAATAAGAACCTGCTATTTAGATAAAGAAAGGAGAGAAAGTGTGGGACATCTGCCACTATCTCGGGCGTGTGTGGGGGTGGGGGGGTTTTGTTTTTATTTGATGATATTAAATTTAATATTTTTTTGTGTAAGAAGTTGTATAAGAAGATTATACAATGGGAAAATATATTTTTAAGTGGATAAAAAGATAAAAATGTGTAAGTAGCAGTAAGACCCAATTAAAAAATTATATAAGAAATTGATGTTAAATTTAATATTAAGGATACTCTAATAACTTGTTTTGAATACTTCCGATCATTCTGCAAATAATTATTCCGCTGCATATTCTGTAACAAAACTGTTTAATCAAACTGAGTTGTTTTGTTAACCATCATTATTGTCCTAAGAGATTGGGTGTTATCTTAGCTATCAATAGTTTAATACTTGTGCAGTTGTGCGTAGGAATATACCATCCTTTCTTGAGATGAAATCTCTATCAAAACCCAACAAATATTTTTGTATTTATGATTCACTTCCAATGAAATTTATTATAATTAGTCATTTCATCTTAAAATTATTGTCTTTATTTCTTTTATTTTTGTTAATCTCAAAATAATTATCGTGATTGAAAAATTTCTTTTTATAACATTACATTTATAACTTTATCATTATTTCTTCGTCTTATTTTTACTATGGGTCATATATAAATAAACTTTAAATAAAATTTTATAACAAATTAATATTAATAATTAAGTCACTTATTATATCTTAATCTATATACGGAATCAAAACAATAAGTTAGGAATGAGTGAGTATCTAACAATTGAAACATGATCTTTCGGGAGATCGGTGAGACAATTAATCTCCAACACCAATGTCGTCATCAATTGTAAGTAACAATACATGCGTGTTGAAATTCAACAAACCTTGCGAATGACTTCTAAATTAGGTAATGTGCAGGCTTTCAAAATTCAACGGTATGCCCGTTAGGGGAGCCAATAAAACGTGGTAGGACCGTACGAGTATATTGTATTTATGAATTTATCATTAAACTAAAAGCACTAAAAGACAATTATATGGTAGGAATGAAAATATATAGGAAATTTTATATCAAAATATTGTATAGCTTAAATTATAAAATTACAATCTTGTATAGATAAATACTTTAATATTATCTTTAACAACCCAAAAAAAATATTAATGAAATAGTATTGTGTAAAAAAGACAAAACAATCAATGATTGAAGCATGGAAAATAAACCATGCGAGACACAAGGTCTAGAAGACGACTTTTAAAATTATCTCTTATTAGGTCGATTGATGTAACATTCACAACTTATGTTTTTACGAGTTTAACCTCTAACATCATAAATTTGACTTTCACAGCTTAAGCCACAGCTTTCCATTGAATCATTCTTCGTGTTGTTCAAACTTACTTAACATCGTGATGTATCTTCTTTAAATAATTTGGAATGTCACCTTGATCGCTTTCATATCATTAGCAACAAGAGATATACTCAACAAATTTATTTTCCAAATTCTCCAAATAATTTATTATAACTCACTCTATCATCTCCATAATAAGTCTTCGTATACGCATCATATGCCGATTAAAATTTGCACTTTTCTTTTGTACACTGTTTACGAGGTATTATAATGATAATCAAAAGTTTACCGAATTCGCTGCATTTTCAGGAAGTTGCTCATGAACATACTTTTGTATTTCACAAATTACAAAAAAAATTATAAATTTGAGTTTTTCAATCAAAATTTAATTTTTCATATCAAGTTAAGGACTCATATAAATCTTGCTACACATCATCTTGACCACGGACCAATGATACCAAATGTTAACTTAACCCAAGAAACAATACTAGTTACCAACGAGCTTTAGCTCAACTGGTACTGCTCATTTCTCTTAATGGAGAGGTTGGGTGTTCGAGTCTCACTAGAGACACCCTGGACTTTACAACTCTCGGTAGAGGTCGGGTGTTCAAGCCTCTTGAGGCATCGTTCTTTATTAAAGCCTTATCCAAAGGCCCCATTTAACTACTCACTTATCTTAACGGAGAGGTTGAGTATTCAAGCCCTACCAGAGGCACCCTCGGACTTAACTACTCTCAACCGAGAGGTCGGGTGTTCAAAGCCTCACCAGAGGCACCATTTATTCGAGCCACACCAAAGGCATCATATATATATATATATAATTGTAGCCTTTCAAGGCATTAAAAAAAATTAAGGGTTGGGGTACGGTCTATGTCCCCTCCAACCTTGAAAAAAAAATACTAGTTGATTAATGGGAAAAACTATTTTTACTACAATTTTTACTTATCCACTACATCCTTAATAATTGTAACAAATAAATAAATGTTTGGACAAAATTACCTCTTAAGTACTTGTCAATTTTAAATTGACTAATCAACTTACTTTCATAATTACCTTTTAACAATATATTTTAGTTCAAACATTTATGAAAAATATAGTTATTCTATTATTATTTTTACTTTTTGTAATTACTTTATTAATTAATCTTATGACTAAAGTTATATTGTATAATTAAAAAATATTGTGAGGAAATTTTGTCTACCAAACTTTGAGTAAATATATGTTCATTGATTATGGAAAAAAATTTAAATGAAATTTAAAGGATGTAATAGTAAAATAATCTAATAGTAAAATCATAATATGAAATAGTATCGAAATATTTAAATATTTTGTTTACCTTTATAATTGATTTGAAAATTTAATTTTTTGAGTTGATTGAAACAAATATTCAGTTTAATATCTACCATAATAATTGAATTTATATTTTAAAATAATATTTTTAAACTAAATTAGAATATTGATTTTTTATAAAAAAAATATCCAATATAATCTAAAATTGTAGAAAATGTATTAATCATATTAATTTTATGATAATGGAATATGAAACGTGAGTGGTTAGAAAAATTGATTAAAAATATTTATTACGAAAAAAAGTACCTTGTTTGTTGATAATTAAAATGTTAAGAATATAAAAAAAAAATGTTATCCATTGATATTTGATCAAAAAATAATGTTAGAAAGTAATTAAGAAAATAACTTGATTAGTCAACTTAAAAATGGATAGTTTTATCTAAACATGTATTTATTTAATGTAATAATTAAGAATGTAGTGGATTAGGAAAAAAAAAGTAGTGAAAATAGCCTATCCCTTATCTTAATTTGAATTTCTAACTTTGCATTCAGGCAATCAAATATATTTTTCCTTTTTCCTTAGATTTGTTGGATCGGAATCTTGATTGGTCAGAGATTGAAGAAATTAAAATAGGAGTATTAATTTTATTTACTTAAAAAACGAGCTAATGCATGGTCATTGGTCTGACTATATATATATATATACATATATATATATATATATATATATATATATTCACACACGTAAGTCTCTTTAGGGTGTGTTTGGATACTAATAATTGGAATTGAATTGGAATCACAATTTTATGGAATTGAATTGGAATCACAATTTTATGGAATTGAATTTCAACATATTCGAATTCCATAGAGCTTCAATTCTATTGTTTGACTAACCTATAGAATTCCATTAGAATTGATTTACAATTCAAATTCTATTGTTTGGATACTCATGTAATCTCACGAAAATGAATTTGTCACTTATATGTATTTCTTTTATATTCCTTGCAATAGAACATAAAATACAAAAAACTAACACATTTTAATATAAAATCAAATTATAAAAATATATATCAAATAAAAAAAGTAATGTTTCAAATAATAAAAAATATATACTATCACCGGAAAAAATAAATGTAATACACTATCACCGGAAACTTAAAGGAACGCCTAGCTCCGGCACATACACTCCCTGATTACTAACTCTCACACCTGAGGGTTGTAGCTAGGAAACCTTTGGCACCCTAACGGTAGTCTCATTTCAGGTGACCAAAGATCAAGAACAAGCTCAAAGCCAAGATATCCTATCAATTTTGGTACATCAGGTACCCATATACACCCGTGCGCCTTGGGCCTGGTCAAGGACACATCATTTCTGGTCTATTACATGGATCACGGCCGGCCGATCACCCCATCTTTGTGGTGTGATCAAGCCTATTCGATGAAACCAGCACCATAACGCTTGTAAAATTATGATTCTCCATAAGGGTATCAGAGGGAAACTCAAAACTTCGCGGACTCTGAGGCCGAGTGGAAGGGGGATGTTGTTTGGCATGTATAGGGAGAGAGAGTATACTATAAACAAGATGGTGGGGGAAGAAGATTAGAAGACAAATAAAATAGAAGATTTTTTATTTTAGTTTATTTTTGGATTAAAATTAAAATAAGGTTAAGAGAGAGAAAGGGAAATAGATAAATAATATTCTGTATTATATATCAGGGAAAGATATTATCCCTCGTCATAATTATTCTACCTAGGTATTTCACGCAACTTTAAGTAAGGGTAAGTTTGTTATTTTAATTATTTTTAACTATTCTGTTAAAAATAACGGTATAAGAGACTAATATGTCAGTAAAAATAAAGTTTACAGACCAATATATGAAATTTGAAACATGTATAACCATTATAGGAATAAAGGTTAAGTTGAGGGACCAAATCATAAGTTAATCCGACTTTTATTGGGACAAACCAAAGAGATAAGTGGGATTTTTTCAATAAAAAGTTTACCGAATTAGCTGCATTTTCAGGAAGTTGCTCATGAACATACTTTTGTATTTCACAAATTACAAAAAAAATTATAAATTTGAGTTTTTCAATAAAAATTTAATTTTTCATATCAAGTTAAGGACTCATATAAATCTTGCTACACATCATCTTGACCACGGACCAATGATACCAAATGTTAACTTAACCCAAGAAACAATACTAGTTACCAACGAGCTTTAGCTCAACTGGTACTGCTCATTTCTCTTAATGGAGAGGTTGGGTATTCGAGTCTCACTAGAGACACCCTGGACTTTACAACTCTCAGTAGAGAGGTCGGGTGTTCAAGCCTTTTCAGAGGCATCGTTGTTGTTAAAGCCTTATCCAAAGGCCCCATTTAGTTACTCACTTATCTAACTGGAGGTTGAGTATTGTTCAAGCCCTACCGAGACACCACAGTGACTTAACTACTCTCAACCAGAGGTCAGTGTTCAAAGTCTCACCGGAGGCACCATTTGTTCGAGTCACACAAAGACATCATATATATATATATATATATATATATATATATATATATATATATATATATATATAATTGTAGTCTTTCAAGGCATTAAAAAAAATTTAAGGGTT
Source organism: Codonopsis lanceolata (assembly GCA_013146195.2). NCBI lineage: Eukaryota > Viridiplantae > Streptophyta > Magnoliopsida > Asterales > Campanulaceae > Codonopsis > Codonopsis lanceolata. The sequence continues at coordinate 4,990 of JABEVN020001125.1, read as the reverse complement.
GGGGAGTGCAGTCTATGTCCCTCAACCTTGAAAAAAAAATACTAGTTGATTAATGGGAAAAACTATTTCTACTACAATTTTTACTTATCCACTACATCCTTAATAATTGTAACAAATAAATAAATGTTTGGACAAAATTACCTCTTAAGTACTTACCAATTTTAAATTGACTAATCAACTTACTTTCATAATTACCTTTTAACAATATATTTTAGTTCAAACATTTATGAACAATATAGTTATTCTATTATTATTTTTACTTTTTGTAATTACTTTATTAATTAATCTTATGACTAAAGTTATATTGTATAATTAAAAAATATTGTGAGGAAATTTTGTCTACCAAACTTTGAATAAATATATGTTCATTGATTATGGAAAAAATTTTAAATGAAATTTAAAGGATGTAATAGTAAAATAATCTAATAGTAAAATCATAATATGAAATAGTATCGAAATATTTAAATATTTTGTCTACCTTTATAATTGATTTGAAAATTTAATTTTTTGAGTTGATTGAAATAAATATTCAGTTTAATATCTACCATAATAATTGAATTTATATTTTAAAATAATATTTTTAAACTAAATTAGAATATTGATTTTTGATTTAAAAATATCAAATATAATCTAAAATTGTAGAAAATGTATTAATCATATTAATTTTATGATAATGGAATATGAAGCATTGAGTGGTTAGAAAAATTGATTAAAAATATTTATTACGAAAAAAAGTACCTTGTTTGTTGATAATTAAAATGTTAAGAATATAAAAAAAATTATGTTATCCATTGATATTTGATCAAAAAATAATGTTAGAAAGTAATTAAGAAAATAACTTGATTAGTCAACTTAAAAATGGGTAGTTTTGTCTAAACATGTATTTATTTAATGTAATAATTAAAGATGTAGTGGATAAGAAAAAAAAAAGTAGTGAAAATAGCCTATCCCTTATCTTAATTTGAATTTCTAACTTTGCATTCAGGCAATCAAGTATATTTTTGATATGAAAGTCAATAGGCCTATGGGCCTATGCTCATAAGCGTAGAATAGCGACATGTGAACATTGATTGTTCTAAGTGGATTGGTTTTTCTCCTTTATGTCTTTGCTCGGTTATAAATACCGGCGACTTTGATGTTCAATATTATGCGGTGATTTCCTACGAATAAATTCTCTCTCTCTCTCTCTCTCTTTCTCTTACTCTTCGTTCTATTTTGTGGTTACTTTATAACACGTTATCGGCCGCGATTGTTCTCTTGTTAACAATCCCAATCGGTAAAATTTTCTCTAGATATATTATTTATTTTATGTCTGTTTTACTTCAATATATATCGTATATCACCATTATTAAGAAAAGGTTGGTGAGCCACCGTCGATAATATATGGTGAGATATGACGAAATAATAATTTATTATTTAACGCATAATATATATATTCGTTGATGCTTGTGCGGGAAACAACCCCAAGCTATAAAGCGAATATTTATATATATACATATATTTCAATTCTATATATATGACTAACTTTATATACATATATATTTATTCTTGACTTACAAACACCCACGTGAGAAGGCTTTAGAGTAGCGTGGCGTGAATATATATGTATGCTATATAATAGGCGTATAAAGTTGGTGACAAATATTAATGCGGAGTTATTTTATTTATTGCTCTAATAAGTTTTATATTTATTCATAATATAAATGCAATTCTATTAAATCAGAATTTTTACATTTTTACCTATCCTATAACGGCTAGTTAACGGCTATATAACGGCTAATTCTTGATTTTTTATTTATCTCCTCCAACGGTAATAAGCGGCTAGTTAACGGTCATAAACGGTCATTTTTTCTCTCCATATATACCGTAACATTTTAATAGATTACTCACATTTTTACTATCTCCTTACAAACTCTCAATATCATATCTTCTTCTACAAAAATGTTTCCTCCAATATTGATGATTATTATCATACTTGTTATTGCATGCCTTGCAATGGTTTTGTTCTTGAATTCCTCCAAATGATTTTGAGATTTTTATTATCATTCTTTGTATCACGTATGTCTGTTAGCAGATTACAATAGCTTTCAACATACATTTTAACATGTCTTGATTGATTATCGTATGAATAAAATTTCCATGTCATCATTTTATTAATATATATATGTTTCATTTTTATAGTTTTCTTCACAAATGGCAAACATAGCTAAGCTTGAATTTGAAAGGCTCGACATAGCGGGAAAAACTATATGTCTTGGAAAATAGATGTCGAAACCACACGGCGGCGAAGCCTCGAAAATACTATCCAACAAAGTAATAGTGAATGGATAAGTAATCAACAACGGGCTCAAGCCATGATTTTCCTACGACACCACGTCCACGACCCTAAAGATGGAGTACCTCACGGTGAATGATCCACTCGTCTTTTGGGAGAGTTTGAGCGAAAGATATGACCATTTGAGAAGCGATTCTAAAACACACTATGATTGGATTCATATCCGCTACAAGATTTTAAAACCATTAATGAATATAGTTCAATGATGTAGAATAACCTCACGAGTTGAAATTATGTGGGGAAACCATCACTTGAATATGATATGTTGGAGAAGACTTTCTCCACATTTCATGCCTCGAATATGCTCTGCGGCGGATATCGAGAAGGGTTTTAAAAGGTACTACGAAATTGATCTCTTGCCTACTTGTAGGAACGAATAATGAGATTCTAATGAAGAATCATGAATCTCGGCAAGGGTTGACCCATTCAGCGAATGGGACTATGTATGATGAAGAGCAGGCGTGGGCGTGGTAGTGGTCGTGGTCGGTGGTGGGGGCCAAGGAAATCATGGACAAGGCAGGGGTCGTGGTCGAAATCAAGGCAGGAAGAGGCCGCGGGCAAATAATTTTCGTCGCCATCATCATCATCAGTATAATGGAAATTCCTCTCAAAGTAAGAGCAGATGATGAGAAACACCTCCAGTAGGCAAAATGTGCGTCCAAACAATGAAGAGAGTTCATGTTTTAGGTGTGGCATGACGAAGCCAGACACTTGCGCATCTTAGAGCAGCGAAACATCTAGTTGATCTTTATGAGAGATCACAAAAATGTAGAGACAAATTTCCTTGAAAATGATCACGAAGATCTTCATTTTGATTTCGGTGATATGGCCAACGTCGACATGACCAATACCATTAGTGATGATATTGGTCATGAACAATAAATGAACATAGGAATGAAGCTATGGTCAGAGTTTTTAGATAAAAGTTTGTGGAAAAAGTAACATGTTGTTATGTAGGAACATTATACGCTTTTTACTATGTATACTAGCATGCTTACAATAAAGTTTATATATGCATTTTGCATTCAATGTGTTATCATATTTATTCATCTTATTTTACTTTCTCTCATATTGAAATAGATCACAAATATGTAGAATCCAAAATTCAAGGAGGAGATTTATGTCTTGGAGGCAGCTACTGCCATACTTAAAAATAAGAAATATTTTCTTATCTAAAAATTGACAATGCTAATGTCAACACTATATCTGTAATGCCAAAATAATTGAAGGATTTGGCAAGGCAATTTTCTAATGCACGGAGTGCAAATTTATGATAAATAATGCATTATTCTCTCTAAGTCTCAAAAGAAACTTGTTAAGTTTCAAAGACATTAAATCGAATGGATATCATATTGAGACTATGAATAAGGGAATGATGAATATCTTTGCATTACCTCAAACACTTCGGAAGCAAGTGTATATTGGAGAAATTGTCATCTCTATCATACGGATTGTATAGTACAATCATAAGAATATTTGAATCATATTCTGATAAACTTGAAGTTCTTGAAACATTTAAAGCTTGGCATGATAGATTGGGGCATCGAGGATCAATAATGATGCGTAGAATTATAGAGAATTCTAGTGGTCATCCATTGAAAAACGAGAAGATTTTTCAATCTAATGAACTCCTTTGTGAGGCTTGTTCTCAAGGAAAGTTGATAATTAGACCATCACCAACTAAAGTTGGATATGAATCACCATCGTTTTGGAGCAGATTCAGGGGTGATATATGTGGACCTATCCATCCACTAAGTGGACCATTCAATACTTTATGGTATTGATTGATGCTTCTAGCAAATGGTCGCCGTATGTCTATTATCAACTCATGTCTGACATTTGCCAAATTCCTTGCACAAATAATCAAGTGAGCACAATTCCCAGTTATATGATCAAGAAAGTGAGACTTGATAATCTTTGGTGAATTTACATCTCAAGCATTCAATGATTATTGTATGGCAATAGGGGGCGATGTTGAACATCGGTAGCCCATGTTCATACACAAAATGGTTTGGCTGAATCGTTGATCAAGCGTATTCAACTCATTGCCAGACCATTAATGATGAAACAAAGCCTACTTACGTATGGGGTCATCTTTGTTTACATGCGGCATGTTGATTCGCCTCGGGCAAGTGCATATCATAAATACTCCCCAATACGGTTGGCATTCGGGCGAGGCGAATCTATCCCATCTAAGAGTTTTTGGTTGTGCGGTATATGTACCGATTGCTCCACCACAGCGCAAAGATGGGACCACAAAGGAGATTGGGAGTATATGTTGGGTATGAATCCCCTTATAATAAAATATCTTGAACCAAAAGCGGGGTGGCGTCTTTCACGGCACGCTTTGCCGATGTCATTTAATGAAGACAAGTTTCCACCTTTAGGTGAAGAGGGAAACAAGTGGGAAGAGAGATCAAGTGGTGCACATCATCGTTATTGCACCTTGACCTCCCAAGCAACGTGTTGGAAGTTCAAAAGATCATACATTTACAAAATGTAGCGAATCAATTGCGGATGCATTTATAGATACAAAGAGTGACAAAGTCACATGTAGGCACTATAAATGCTCACACTTGAAGTGAAATACCAAAAGGGCTGCCAAATGATAAAATGACAAATGAATCTAAGACCTTTGAGCGTGGGCGACCCATT
>JABEVN020001124.1:0-26264 GCA_013146195.2 Codonopsis lanceolata | reverse complement strand
GATTCAAGAGTAGGTCTTCGTGAGACTCTTTTATGAATCTAAGTTCATAACGAAACTCTACTCTCTTACAGTTCATCCCACTAACACACGAAGGATTGTGTTAAGGGGATTCTTCGAATAAAAAATAGTCGTAGGACAGCTTTCCCAAGTTTTTGTCGTGTTATAATGATATATCTTATTATAGCACATCTCTCTTACTATAAAAGTCAAGCTTGTTTCTTACAATTTAATTGATAGACAAAAATAACTCTTCACTAAATAAACTACCCACTATTTAATTAAGGACAAAACAAGTAAATTTACCATGACAAAAAGTAATGTTTGTACAAAAATAGCCCTAACTATAATAAATCACTCACTATTAATTAAGGTTGAACAAGCAAATTTGTCATAGGCTAATTAATTCCATGAATAATTAAATAATAATTTGATCCCTTGACTTGTACCTATTTTAAAGTTAGGTCCTACATTATTGAATTCTATTCATTTCGTCTTGTATTTTGATTTTGTTATCATTTTCCCCCTCCTACCATTATCGTTACAAATATCGTCCAATATATTCTAAAATGACAAAAATACATTTACTCAAGAGACTAAAACTTTATTTGAAACTAAAAAAATATTTGAAACTAAAAAATAATATAATTTTATTTCTTTATTTCTTAAATATATATATGTTTGGGAAAGACATTATTAGATGTATATAGAAAATTGTAACTATAATGATAGATTTGTTAGTGAGTATCAAACTATTAAACAAATATGTAGCGTGTTTAGTTATTACCCATGAATAAGCTAAGAGAAACGGGTTAAGAAAATATGTCATAATGTCAAGAAGATGAAGAAAATGAAGAACCAATTGATGAATCTATGAGTTTTATTAGAAAAGAATGTTAAAATCTACTATTTACTTCTTTAAATTTTCAGACTACTAGAACAGCTTTTAAAACTATCAATGGTCCCTAACTTACAGATATTACAAACAAAACCAATGTTAGTAATCACAAATAACTGGATTCAAAATATTTTACTCATTTTCATACATGAGTTCCAAACCTCTAACCTCTTTTGGTCTTAATTTGCTTGCTCCTCTTCATCGGACTCGAGGTAATTACATGTGAGAATCTCTATATTCCCTCCTCTGACTATCAACTTTCTTTCTTCTACCGCAACTCTCCTTTTATTGAAATAGGTTGTCACCAACTGACATCCTTTTAAATAATCTCATCCTAAAATTAGATTTTCTCCTTACTTAGTAATTTGCACAAAAAGTGTATTGGAACTAAGAAATGATAGATGTGTAAAGAAAGAAGTTCGACTAAACGAAAGTTAAAGAGATTTTATGTCTCCATTTGAGCAAGGTGAGGTGAGTATGTTTCTTGGTGATGGTGATAACGGTGTTGACGACTGCAAGGATAGTGGTGTTAGGGGCGGTGATGACAGTGATTGTAAGGATGACATTGGTGGTTTAGATGAAATACAACATTGTGAGATTTCCAAAATCATCAAATTTTCAAGGATCCATATGAGTTTTCAGTTTCAATTTGAAAATTTGAAAAATTTAAAAATTGAATTTGAGTTTGTAAAAAATAAAATTTAAGGTTGTGGTTGTGGTGTGTCCATAAATGATGGCTTTTGCAAATGCATTATTTTGAAGGTAGGAGTAAGGAATTAGAAAATGAAAAAAAAAATCAAATAAAAAATTAACTTTTGTGCTAATGGTGAAATTTGAGGTGGTAGTAGTGGTGAGTCTATGAATAATGAGGTTGACGGTAGAAAGTGAAGGATGAAAAAATAAATTGAATAGAATCTAAATTTCATTTTTTTGGAGTAATGCATTTTTTTCACATTCGAATTTAAAATGAGACAAAGTATAACTATTGAAATAATTATTTATTATTTTAATTAAAATATATTTTAAATATCAAATGACAAACTAAATTATGAAAATATAATCAAATCTCACTTTCCGTCACAAGTAAAATATGATCAAAATAATCCTAACATGTATGATTTTCCATTACTATTTTTAACACCCATGAACAGGAGAGGACAAAGTCGGACAAATATAAAAATTATGTATGAAAGTGAGACATCATAGGTTGGGAAAGACATTAATAGAGGTATATGAAAAAATGTAACTATAATAATGCATTTGTTGGTGAGTATCAAAATATTAGGCACTTATGTAGCATGTTTAATAATTACTAATTGTGAATAATCTAAAAAAATGCGTTAAGGCAATGTGATATAATATCAAGAAGATTAAAAAAGATGGAGAACTTCGTTGACAAATCTTTGCATTTTGTTAGAGAAGAACACTAGAATGTATAGAAGATATGTTTGAAGAAAGCAGTTTGGATTTAATGGAAGATAAATATATTTTATTTTTCCATTTTAGCAAGGTAAGGTGAACGTATTTCTTGGTGGTGGTGATACCGGTGGTGGTAGTTGCAGGGATGTTGGTAGTGGTGGTTAGAGTTAGTGGTGGGGGCGATTGTAACCATGACAATGGTGGTTTAGGTGTGGAATACGATATTGTTAGATTTCCAAATCATCAAATTTTCAAATCTTCATATGGGTTTGGGTTTCAATCATCAAATTTAAAAATTCAAAAAATTGAATTTAGGTTTATAAATAGTGAAATTTAAGGTTCTGGTGGTGATGCGTCTATAAATGATAAGTCTTGCATATGTGTTAATTTGAACGAAGGAGTAAGAAATTAGACAAAGAAATAAAATAAAAAATAAAAAATTAATTTTTGGGTTAATGATGTTATTTGAGGTGGTAGTGGTGGTAATGGTGGAGGGTCTATGAGAGATGAGGTTGATGGAAGAAAATGAAGAATAACAAAATAAATTAAATAACTTCTAAATTTCATTTTTTGAGAGTAATGTATTTTTTTAACTTTAAATTTAAATATGATACAAATTATAATTACAACATTGCTAGCCTTACAACTAATTTTATAACTTTTCTTACAACTACTAATTCTTATAAGGATAGTATTTTCCTTATAATTATACCAAATTACAATCCCTCCCCCCAAAGTATCCACCAAATCACAGTGCACCTCAACCTAAGGTTTGTCCCATAATGAAATCTGACGTTATATTTTTTCATATTTTCTACCCTAGCCGCGACAACGGTTAGAAAAGTCACGTTAAATAACATGTGGTCTTCCACGACGTTAACTTGAGGGAAATATTATGAATTCGATTTAAACTTTGGGGTGCTTAAAGTTCAAATGTTAAAATGGAGTGGAGTCCACAATTCCATTTTTTTCCTACTGAAAGAAAATCTAGAGAAAAGACCAACCATTTTTTTCGATCTTCACTTTCCACAACAAAAATTAACCCATAACCCGATCTTGGTTTTGTCTACTCCCTCCAAATTTTCTCTTAAATTTCTCTCTTAACCCAGATGATAGATATGCATTTTTCCATTTCATTGTCAATTTTCTTATCTTGATAATGAAAACAAAGTAAACGAAAGATATGAAAAAAAACTCTTACTCATAGTTACACGTCTCCATTTTCAATTTCATGTATGAAATTGAATCCACATACCCACCTTCTCTGGTGAAACCCATCCACCATCGAAATTAATCAATTTCTCATCCCCTTCATCCTCTTACATGACTTTACCTTTACTTTATCTCTCCTAATTCTTTAAATAAACCAACCTGACTGCCATGGCAGCTTCTATGATGTCAAAATCATCTAAAGTCATAGTTTCTTCAACATTTTCTCAATTTTGATACTTTGTTTTAAACCATATGCATATCGACTGTATGCCCAATTTTCTCCCACAAAATTGAAGAGTATTTCAATAAAACCCATAACTATTTCTCTTTATTCAAGCCCGTCTCTCTCTCTTTGATGAACTCGTCAATAAGGTTTATGGGTTTTCTGTCAATTGCATGTTTTTTCAAGGGTTTTTAGTAAGTATACTCTATAGCGTTTGATTTCTACTTTAAGCACGACTTTTGCAGGGGAGAGAATGAGGGAGATCGGAGATGGAGCTTGGCTAGAATCGAAGGAGGATGATGCTAGAGTTATGATAGGCGTGACCAGAGTGGGAAGGGTTTGGGTAGGATATGGGAACTTGCACCTAGAGATGGCGGTGGCTATGGTGGGGCTAACTGGAGATTGCGGCTATTACGGTGGACCCGGAAATGGGAATTTACACCGTGAGAAGAGAGAAGGAGAGGGTGTGAGACTAGGGTTTGTACTTTTAATACATTTACTCCTTAACCAGATAAGAGAAATGACATTTTCGCCCCGTACGTGGAAGACCACATGCATGCTATTTAACGTGAATTTTCTAACGTCCATCAGTAATAGGGTGGAAAATGAGGGGGGGGGGGAAGTAAAGTTAGATACCATTATGAGACAAACTTTACATAGGGGTAAACTATACGACTTTGTGGATACTTTGGAGGGAAATTGTAATATGGCCCTATAATTATTTTTGAATTATTAAAATAATTATTTTTATTTTTATTTAAAAACATATTCTAAATACTAAATGGTTAATTAAGGCCAAAATATGAAAAACACCCCAAAGTAACCACCCAATCTCATAATGCCCCCCAATGTCAAAATTTTCCCAACTTCATACCCAATATTACCATTTGTCTCAGTTAGGACCCTCCAGTCAATGACCATTAGAAATGCTAACGGATGAGTGGTCATTTTGGTCATTTGATTCGGGAGGCAAAGTGGGATTTGGTTATAGTTCATTATTTAATTGATATTTAGGATATTTTAAGTGAAAAATGGTTTTATAACAATCAAAATAATTTTTTTGAAAAATTATATTATTTAAAAAAATTAAAAACAATATAATAGTGAGATTTGATCAATAATTAATTTTTATCATTAATTGAACTTTCAAAAATTGCCACCGACTCCGACAATCCAATCGGAACCAAGCTCCACCGACACACCTCAAAAATTGTCTTTTCTGATCCTCCTGCTTATGCGATCCGACACCTCTAATTCACCATTTCATCAACGCCATTTTCGGCCAGCACCTTCGCCGCCGATACACCTATTCAATGTTAAATCATACATGCCATGAATAGCCATCGTTGGTGGCGGAGATGGAGGGAGAGACGGCAAACGTGGGGAGCCTGTGATGCAGCTTCACAGCTTTAACTTATCTGGGTTTCGAAAAGATACATCTATATCTAATTAATCTGGGTTTCGAAAGAAAGTAGGAGACTGATCATTCATCCTATGTTCTTACCTCCATAGAAATCGAAGCGGAAGAGGCTAGAGATAGAGAAGGGGTTTGAACTGGGAGGAGAGAATAAATGGGATCCCAATGCTTTGGGATGAAATCGCTGGAAAGGCTAGACCAGATGGTGGTTACTTGCTTTGCCGGATTTGTAGATGGAGAATGGAAAAATTCATCCACTGTTCTTGCCTCCATAGAAATCGAAGAGGCCGGAGATGTAAGGGGTTTGAACTGGGAGGAGAGAAGAAATGGGATCCCAATGCTTTTAGGATGAAATCACTGGAAAGGCTAGACCAGATTGTGGTTACTTGCTTTGCCGGATTTGTAGATAGAGAATGGAAAATTGTCGGCCTGAGACTGAGAAGGAGGCTGGTGGTGGAGCAAGGGCGAGGTTGCTGCATTCGGCGGTGGGTTTGGTCGGAATGAAAGAGAGAGAGATGGAGAGATGGTGGAGGCGAAGGAGCCTGGATTTGAATTATAATTTTCTAATAATTACAAATAATTTTGATTAACTAAATGTATACCCATCCCACATATGCAAGTTCAATTAATGATAAAAATCAATTATTAACCAAATATCACTATTATATTGTTTTTAATTTTTTTAAAATAATATAATTTTTCAAAAATATATATATTTTGATTGTTATAAAACCATTTTTCTCTTAAAATATCCAAAATATCAATTAAATGATGAACTATAACTAAATCTCACTTTGTCCCCCGAAACAAATGACCAAAATGGCTCCTCATCCGTTAGCATTTCTAACGGTCATTGACGGGAGGGTCCTAACTGAGACAAATGGTAAGATTGGGTATGAAGTTGGGAAAATTTTAACATTGGGGGGACATTATGGGATTGGGTGGTTACTTTGGGGTGTTTTTCATATTTTGGCCGTTAATTAAATACTGAATTTATAGCCAATTCCCATTTTGTGCGCTAAGCAAAATGACCAAAATAATCTTCATGTGACATGCACATACCATTTTCTGTTACTATTTTTAACGCCCATAGATGAGATGGGGCAAAGTCGTGCAAATAGCTAAATAAGTTATGAAAGTGAGACACTTCATAGGTTGGGGTGCATTGTGAGATTTGATGTGTAATTTAGGGAGCTAATCATATTTTGGCCCTATCGAAATTAGTCCAAAATACAAATTTCCCCAAAAAGTATCCATCAGATCCACTTTGGCCCACAATGTAATTTTTTAGCATTTCCATATCCCATATCAAATTTGGTGATGAGATGTCATGTCTGGTAATCGTAGTGATAAACATGGTGTGGCGAATAATGTTTAAAATCGAGAATTTGCTCCAATCAAACCATAAACAATATCAACGGTATTGATGAGAAATTTGTTGGAGTTTAAGCTTTGAACGATGAAAACGGATTTGTGACAGCCCGACCCGAATCCCAATGCGGAATCCCAAGGTCGTGCCGCCAAGACAAGCTAAAAGATGAACAAGCACCCGCTAAGCGTAGTAGTACGAGTCCAGAGTTGAACCAACTAACACTAAACAGGAATGAAAAGCCATAGCGGCAAAACCGAATAAAATAAAAACTAAAATCTGCGGAAGCAAATCATAAATGGGAACCCAAACTTATAATTGTAAACTAAGGAATACGAGGCCGAGAGACGACTATCTCTCGACAAATCTACGACGCACGTGACGCAACAATGCGCACGGCAACAAACCATCAGCCATCCTAAGGCCGGCGAAGCAACAAGAACCCAACCTGATAAACAACAACTCAACGGCTAAAACATGCCGGAGGAATAAAACAACCAAAAGAACAAGATATTCAAATTCTAACAACTAAACCCAAGTCTCACGACTAACGTCGTCGGAGATGACAATACCAACAATACTAGGATGAGTGAGCTAAAGCATGCTCGAAATAACAAGGGAATAACTTCTAAAAGATACAACAGCTCGACCAAGCAAGTCGGCTCCCAAAATAATACGATAACAAAATACTAACACAATCTACCCAAGTAAAGTCTACATAACTTTACATTCGTGTCTCACAAATACAAAACAACAATAATGATAATAAATCCAAGCTTAAAGCCCGGAAGACCACCTTCTAGGAATCACTATCCGAAGCCGCCACGCGTACTAACGGGATCACTGCAAAAACTAAGGAAAACAAACACACGAAATGAGTCATAATGACCCAGTAAGTTACTAAATGCAAATGTATGGCATAGCATATCGTGGCATGGCATAATGCACCAACATATATAAAATCATGGCATCTTAATCGTATACCAACAATAAACTTGTATAACGTCATCATGTAACATCAACTGCATAACCACATAGCATGTTATCTTTCATATAGGTGCTTATACATAAGCACGCAAAATCAGGACCTGGGCCAAGCCCTCAATATTCAAACCAAGACCTGGGCCTAGCCCTTCAAATGATCATAAACTGGGTTTCATTCCTCAAATGATCATTACTCACCAGTTTTCCCTAATGAGTACCGCGTTACATTCATCCGACCCTGGGATGAGAAATGGGAGCTCAATATCAGGCTCGGCCTTAATATGAGACCACATCCCACTATTGGCCACATAGTGAGGATAAAGGGTACCAATGCGGCGATTCATAGCGAATGTTTCCCAAAGGCTATGAATCGTCCCATTGCCTTAGACAAAAGCGACGAAGACGCCATGGACTCAAAATCAAGATGCTCAGTAGATATTTACTTGTATAAACCAATAAAGACCAAGTTCATCACAAAAGGATTCATCAAAGTAAGTAGGTCATAATGCTCTACAAAACCCAATAAACTATGCACATAAATGTACACACTTAACATGTTCAACTAACTTGTACGTTTAGTTCAAAACCACATATTGAGGTATTCATAAACCTCAAGTCGTCACCAATTCAAGAATAGCATATAAGCTCAACAATTCACAATATGAGGTCTACTATAGTCCCCTACTCAAGATTAAATCAAAGACTATTATTTAGTCTAAGAACGACCACAAACAAGGCTTAGCATTTGGTTTCACTCAAAAGCACACCGGACTCATCCATAGTCCCAATTGTCATAAGTAATCGACTTCTCAAACCAATCTCGAGGGTACCAAAAACTAACTCGTAGTCAAAACCCAGGAGTGCTATCATGTGCGACCAAATTCCCTAAGAGGGAACTCATTCAAACAATCATTTCTAAGGGCATACGAGGTCATAGGTTGGTCTCTAATGCTCAGGTGCTCTACGAGCACGCTCTAAATAAATCCCCAATAAGCTTCTATATCATGGGTGTCACAAAGGGGACACAATTCGAGATGCTCGGGTACTCACAATCAAAACCAACCAAACCCGAACATCGTAGGATTTCAACATAAGGCTTACTAACATCTTATTGAACCTAAAATGACTCCATTGAGTCTTAATATCGCACTTCATTAAATACGCATTTCATACAACCCAAGATTAGCACATCATTCAAGTTTATAGAGTTTATCCCAAAAATAATCCGGGCTTATTTCCCAAGCCTAAAATCCAAGAATTCATCATAGACATAGTCAACGAAACCCAAATGACGTAGGACTTCAACCCGAGTTCGTTAGCACAATATCGAACCTATTACGACTCTGTAGAGTCTACATACTAAGTTTCGTTCTCAAACCTTTCATCCATATCAACATTAACACACGCTTCAAATAACAACAATTTCTCCAATAAGTTGGGGGTTGATTCTCAAGCCTAAAATTCAAAACAAAACCCAACATAGATCCTGACCCATTTCATAAACCATATAATTTCAATTAAGTGATCATTCTCATAATATATAGAGAGTTCACAAATCCAAAGCCCCAATCAAAGGCATACTTTCATAATAAACCCAAATATAATGTAACATGATTTCTAGCATGCTCCCAATCCTAGAAACACAATATGAAGGATAATCATTCACATCAACAACCATAGAAGTCATCTACAAATGCTCCTAACATGTTCATACTTCCAAAAATCCCCAAAATTGGGCAAACATAGCATATCAAGTGTTCATTGCCCACAAATAGCATATAAGTTGTTTTCCTTAGGGCCAATGAACTAAAATCAAAAGAAAGTAACTTACCTAGCTTGAGTGAAAACTTCAAGAGAACACAAATCCGATCGGTGAAGTTGTTCTACTCGTCGAGGCTTCAAGATTCAGTTTGAAGGCAATCGGTTGGTCGGATCGTCTTGGATCGAAGGAAGAATGAAGCTAGGGCTTGAATATCCAAGCCTCCTCCCTCTCTCTCTAATACGTATTGTGGAAGAGAAGAAATGAAATGGTTTTCAGCAAATAACAAAGGGGTTGTGGGTATTTATACCCCCAAATTAAGGAGGGCACAAAGGACATTTCTCAAGTGCAATTAGTAGAGATTAGGGATAATCAAACACTAATCTAACCTTAATTAACTTCCAACTAATGTTAGGACATGTTTAGGGTTAAGTATGAGAGGTTAGGAAGGGTTTAGAGGGGGTTTAATGAGGGTAGAATAGGTATAATTCGTCCAAACACAAAACAGGGCAAAATCCCGTAACAGCATTCTGGAGTTGGCGGGCGCCTCACTCCCATCCATGCGGCACTGGGCTCGCCTGCACAAGGATGCTCTCGGTACTTGGCGGGCGCCTCACTATGTGCGGGCGCCTCGGCTCTGAACCTCCAAAATTTGGTCTAAACTTGTCCTAAACGATCCCAAACTTATGGGCAACCATTCTAAGGTCTAACCCAACTCAAAACAAGTCTAAAACACACCGAACAACTCAGAAACAACTCGGGCGAAGCGGAAGGGGTGCGACAACGCAAGGAGCGACGAATGAACTTCGCAATCGAGCGAGCAACGAAAGGAGACTTTTAAGGCAAGTCTAAGGGCTAATGGAGAAGCTTAAATACTTCTAGAAAGTTGAATAACAACTAGGGGAATAAGAATCCCAAAGGAGAGGCGATTGCGACTCGATTCCCGAACTACTGCGATAGAGACGAGCAGCTATCTCCAAAGCTTCCAAATCATCGATAGACTTAAGGAACACCTCCAACTTGAAGTCTAATGCATCTAAACATGTTAATAAATCATCTTAAAGAGGTCTAGGACCCAAACCGAGGTCACGAACACAAAACGCAAGCAAACCCTCAATCGCGTCGTATTCCGACTATCGTCGAGTCACGACTTGTGACTTTAGCAAGTCAACAACTATATGGAGTCTCTTAATAATGTTTTGGTCTTAATATGGTCTCTCAAACATATCTAGACCCTCTCGCAAACCAAACATACCGTCGACAAGGGAAGAAGTGCAAGTATAGCACGCAAACCGAGATAACGAAGGAGCGGGGTGTCACAGGATTGAACTATGATTTGTCTCATCATTGTCGTATACGTATGTGATGGATTCAAATATGAAACACTACAAAAAAACAGGGCAACCGAAACAGATTTTTCGGTTGCAATTCAGGAAAATCGGTCTCAAATTGATGTTTGCAACAGAAAATGTCCGTAACAAAGTCCATAGCAATAAGCCTCGTCGCAAAATTGTGCAACCACTTTCTTGTGGTTGCAAAAACCTTGCAACGGAAAAAAGTAGTTGTAATTTCGGTTGCGATGTGTTTCCTAGGACATTTTTTTATGTCCGTTGCAATCAACAACTGATTTATTTCTGTTTCTAATTTGCAACTGGTTTTTTATGTTTCTAATTTGTTACACATATAACTAAACTAGCAACTGAATTTTTCAGTTTCAAGTAGGCAACCTAATTTGCAACTGGTTTTTCTGTTTCAAATTTGTTACACATAGAACTAAAGTAGCAACTGAATTTTTCAGTTTCAAGTATGCAACCTAATTAGCAACTGGTTTTTCAGTTTCAAATTTGTTACACATGAAACTAAACTAACAACTGAATTTTTCAGTTTCAAGTATGCAACCAAATGTTTCGGTTGCAAAAGCCTGTTGTTCGTTTGTAACTAAATTTAAAAAAAAAACTTGCAACGTAAAATTTTGTTGCAGAAAATTATTTTCTAAAAATAAAATATTACTAATATTATGCCTATAAATATTTCTTAATTGTACTTGATTGAACATTTCACTTAAAATATATTAAATCAAACAATTAAAGTCAACAAAGCTTCAAACATTACATTCAAAATGAATTGACAAAATGTCATACTTAACTGTCGTACTGTTAAACTACATAGAATTGTCAAGTAGTCATACTATAAACTACATAAGAGCTCGTGGACGATGCTCGGAACCTCATAAGTCCTCGAATTAAGCATTTCTTGGAATTGCAATTGGAAATCATTTTTCATTTGCTCAAATTTAGCCTCATATGTGGATTGTAATTGTGCCGTGACTTCATCCCTCATTTTGTCAACTCTTTCAGTCAACTTATCTTCAAACTCTTGGGTCTATGTGAAATCTCCATTTGAACGTGTAGATGAGGAAATCGTGCTGCTACTCAAGATCTCTAATGCAGGAATCGATGAACCAAATCCATACAAACGATTCTTTACAACACCACCTGATACATCCACCCAAGCTGTGGAATCAAAACCATCACCTTTCTTTCGAGCAATATAATCCTCCTAAAATGTAATTTTTTTTAATATTATAAGTAACTTTTCTATTTGCATTTTATAAATAACAAAAAAGAGCATTAAGATCAAAGATACATCTTTCAATAGCGATCAAATATAATTAAATGTTTAGAGTGAACTAATAAACGTAATAAAACATTTAGATTAAACTCACAAAGATTTTTTTGGACTTAGCATCCACAAACTCGCCACTTCCTTGCTTTCTCTTGTGGGTTCTAAGGAAAACGTCATCTTCTGTAATCACTTTGTCAGAATTCTTCTTTATCTGTAATGACAGAGAATCATAATTTCATCTTATGTTCTATCACAATAAACAGAGTAACCTCAAAACATATTAAGTATAGCAACCAAGATTGTACTAAAATGCAATCCACAAAGACTATATAAACAATAGATAAACTCTTACCATCGCAAGCTCATGAAGTGTGATTGATGTTGAACAGAGAAAGTACGATCTCTATTAAATGAGATCTTCCCCCCCCCCTCCTTTTTATCTGGGAAAATTGAATTATGATATTCAAGTGTATGGTCATGGGAGATGTCTGATAATTGATATTTTTTAGAAACATCTTAAGTTTTGGTACATGTATCCCGATGGATTGGCGGTGACTCCTTTGGAACTTGAAAACTAGGTGATCATGTTTGTATATGTAATTCTCCTCTATTTCTATTTTGTTTTTCTCTCTCTACAGACCTCTTAACAACCACGGTCATACTTTGGGTTTGGATCTAGTGCAAGCTCTGATAATAGAAGTTATTCAGGTGGCCAATGATAGCATTCCTTCCATGGATAGTAGCAAAAACAACTTATGCACTATGAAGACCCCTGATGAGTCTTACAACCACCCAGATTTGTCACAGAGTAAAGTGTTGTCAAGTTTTTCATCATTAATGCATCATCACAGGCACAACAGCAACTCACTAAACTATTCTAATGAACATAAAACTAGAAATCAAAAATAAAAAATGGAGTAAAACAAATGAAACACATCTCAAACTATACTTCATTCGATTCAATCCAATGCAAGTTATAAATTGAAAGGAAAATAAGAAAGCAAATTAAAAAAAAACAAATTCATAAATCATAATGAGAGACTAGTGTGGAAAAAAGGAGTGGGATTAAGAGAGTTATACGGTGTGTATTTGGACTGGGACATACCATTGTAGGAAATGACCAGGGGTGGAAGCACACCAAAGCTGGAAACTCTCAGGATCTAAATGTAGGAAATGCCCCTAATTGCCGAGATCTATGAACTAGGAGTACGAAATAAAAAATAAATGCTAACAACAAAGCAATTGTTCACACCCATCAAACGAGGGCACCCCAACAAATTTACGTTCAACAACGAAACAATGGTGCAAAGATTTTCAGCAACAATATTATCAGATTCACCATGAAGTAAACCAAATCAACACCACAGTTCAACTACTGAAGTATAACTAGAGTATACTTTCTCAGCCGATTTTCAGTAACAATATTCTCAAATCGCAGAAAATAAACGAACAGAAATAGAAAGATCTTACTTGTTTTGCAATATGGGGGATTTTCAGTTAATTGCCAATGTCAAAACATAATAATAATTGAATTCATAAAAACACAAGAGAAAAGGAATTATGTTAACTTACGTGTTCAGGTGAATAATAACTGATATCCTCTGATCAGCATTCTCATGGCATGTTTTGGGCTGCTCAAGGGACGATGGAATACAAGGAAAATGGGCTGAACAAGGGGCACGGCATTTGGTGGACGCATGGAAGAGGGTTGCTACACAAGAAACATCAAAAGGGTAACCTTGTGCAACTTCAAAAGGGACGGCCGCCATAGTCCTTGTTCCCTGAGGATAAGTTAACTTAGGAAATAAAATCTGCCACAATTTTTTATTTGTTTTAATTCCTAAATTAATTAGTTTCCTATTTTCGTTTAAATTGGTTAGGAAGTAGTTTGTTTTAATAACTAGTGTAGGGTTTTCTTTTCATGCAAGTTTAGGAGTCTTTTTCTTTTTAGAATTAGGTCAAGTTTGTAAGCCTTTTTAAGGCATATTTTTTCAATGAAGCGGTTGATTGGATTTTTTAGAAAAAAGAAGTAATTCTTTTAAGAACAAGGTTGTTCTTTCAAGAACAAGGTTGTTCTTTCAAATCAATTTATTTTTCTTAAGGTGAGTGAATCCAAGAGAGAATCGGTTGTCGGGCATCTTTACGTTGAGTGAGTGAAGCTCAACCGGTGAGTCCGTAATCTATCCTTTATATTTTTATTTGGTTCGTGGCAGATTGGTGTTTCAAAAGGTGTGAACTGTTCTCAATTTCTTGAAGATTTCGGCCAAAGGAATTTGGGGCAGCTTGGGCATGTCCTAAAGGAGGGAAGTTTCGGTAGCCTTAGCATAAAAAAATGTTGGCTGTCTTGGGCAGATAGGTGAGACTTTGTGATTGTTCTAGGCAGATTATTCCTTGTAATTAATTCTATAAACAAGGTTAGGTTTTGGGGAAAAACTTGCAAGGGAATTAGTTTCATTATCAAACAGATTGCGGAAGGTTTGAGCGGGTTTTTGTGGCTGTTTTCAAGGGAATTTTGGACTGCTTTGGGACTGTTGGTGCAGCCATAGGGCTGTCCAAAAAGCTTTGTTGACTGTTGGTGCTTCTACTCAAATATTTTATTTCATATCATGGGTGGAAGTTCTATCGATGATGATTGAGAGATCACTTCCCCTGCAAATGCACTTCGAACTATAGTTTTGGTTGGACGCACAGGCAATGGCAAAAGTGCAACAGGCAATAGCATCCTTGTAAAGAAGGCTTTCATATCAAGGGCTAGCTCGCTGTGTTACGAGTACTTGTGAGTTGCGGATGACCGCCTTACGAAAGATGGCCGATTATTAATGTGATTGATACTCCTGGTTTATTTGATTTTTCTTCCGAATCTGAATTTATTGGCAAAGAAATTGTCAAATACATCAATCTGGCCAAGGATGGTATCCATGCAATTCTTCTTGTTCTCTCAGTCAGGAACCACTTTTCAAAAGAGGAAGAAGCTGCGGTTAATAGTTTGAGTACTTTATTTGGAAGCAAATTTTATAACTACATGATTATCGTTTTTACTGGAGGGGATGAACTTGAAGCAAATGATGAGATTTTGGAAGAATTTTTAGGATATGAACATATGGACCACTCATGCTACTTTTAAGGACATCGTCACTCAAGTCTGGAACCAGCCTGTTTCGGGTAGGCCCATGCACCGATTTTCTGAAAAATTGCGTAAAGTCAAGGCAGCTCTCAAGGTTTGGAATAAAACCGAATTTGGCAACATTTTTGATAATCTTCGGGCAGCGGAAGAGGAGGTTTTGGAGATGGAACTTCTTTATGAACTTAACAATTCCCCTTCTAACCGGGAAAATCTTATGAAAGCTCAGGCTTCTCATCGTCGATTTCTTCTTCAAGAGGAAGGTTTTTGGCGTCAGAAAGCCAAGATTAAATGGCTGCAGACCGGGCAGGGCAACACGAAATTATTTCATTCATCTGTTAAGCAGGCCCAAAGACGTCTCCACATTCATTCTATAGCTGATCAAGACGGCAATATTCTTACCTCTGAACAGGATATTAAACAGGCTGCCATCAATTATTTTAGTGCTCAACTTCAAGCTGAAAGCATCTCTCCTTATCATTTGGACATGATTCCTTCAATAATCAAGCCTGCTTGGAATGACTCTCTTACTGATCTTCCCTCTATGACCGAAATTAAGGCTGCAATTGATAACCTTAACGGAGAAAGTGCTGCTGGCCCGGATGGTTTCACAGGAAAATTCTATTCATTCTGCTGGGATATTATTGGTATTGACTTTCATTTAGCTATTCTGGAATTTTTTTCGGGATTCTCTCTTCCTCGTTCATGGTCAAGTACTCTTATCGCCATGATCCCTAAAGTTGATGTCCCAGTCTCTTTCAAGGATATTCGTCCCATAAGTTTGTGTAACTTCTGCTCCAAGGTTATCTCGAAAATTATTTCTTCTAGACTTGCTCCTATTCTGCCCCATATTATTTCTGAAAATCAGAGCGCCTTCACCAAGGGCCGTATTATTCAGGATAATGTTCTTCTAGCTCAAGAGATGATGTGTCACTTGGGGAAAAAAGTTAATGGGTCTAATGTTGTTCTCAAACTGGATATGGCCAAAGCCTTTGACCGGGTTTCGTGGATTTTTCTCATTGGAGTTCTTCGGAAATTTGGATTTAATGAGACTTTTATTGACCTTATTTGGCTTCTCATATCTGAAAATTGGTTTTCTGTTTTAATTAATGGGGGTCCTGCAGGCTTCTTCTCTTCAACTCGGGGTCTTCGACAAGGTGATCCCCTCTCCCCAAGTTTGTTTATTATTGCAGCGGAAGTTTTTAGTCGAAGTCTTAATCGCCTCCAGTCCCAATCTCCCTCTTTCATTTTCTCGACTGTTAGTGGTTGTCCCATCATCTCCCACCTTGCCTTTGCTGACGACATAATTATTTTTTGCAATGGTAGCAAGGCTTCTCTTTCTCATCACAAACGTCTCATTCAGAACTATGAAGCTGCATCTGGTCAACTCATTAACCGATCTAAAAGCTCATTCTATATTGCTCCATCTACAGAGGCTTCCCGAAGTCATCTTATCAGTTCTGTTTTGGATTTTCAAATGGGTTCCCTTCCCATTATTTATCTAGGCTGCCCTCTCTACTTTGGGCGGAAAAAGAAGGCTTACTTTGACCCATTGATTCTCAAGCTTCAATGTCGCATTAATTCTTGGATGGGTCCATTTCTGGACTTGGCTGGGCGTATTATCCTAATCAAGCATGTTCTTCTCTCCATCACTAGCTATCTAATTGCTTCGATTGATCCCCCGATGTCTGTTATTTCCTTGATTGATAAGATGCTTTCTAATTTCTTTTGGGATCGGCTGGAAGGAAAAAACAAAAGTCATTGGGTATCTTGGTCTTCTTGCTGTCGGCCAGTTTCTGAAGGTGGCATTGGTCTTTTTTCCATGGCTGATTTATCTAAAGCCTATGGATTGCGTCTGTGGTGGCGTTTTCGTTCTGTTTCAAATCTTTGGTCCTCTTTCTTGAAAGCTAGATATTGCTCCCGTGTCCACCCGAGCATTGCTTCTACCAAAGGATCTCATACATGGAGTCGAATGATTAAAGCTCGTGCTCTTGCTGATCCTCGAATTTTCTGGATTATAGGACGGGGAAATTGTTCTCCTTGGTTTGATCATTGGCTTCGTAATACCCAGATTGATATCCCGATGGACAGCAGTATTTCCACGGTTCGGGAATTTCTCCTCTCGGTCAGTTCTCCCAGTTCCAGTTCTGCTCAAACTGTGGCGGTCAGTGTTAAGGATCAATTTATCTCTCTAATTGATGAAGAAGATCGAGCGTGTTGGGTTGATTCTTCTCAAGGGAATTTTACTCTTAGTTCAGCCATCTCTATTGTTAAACCGGCCAATTCCAGATTGCTCTCAGCTAGCTTCATTTGGCATAAATCTCTGCCTAAGAAAATGAGTGTTCTGATTTGGCGCATTTTTCTCCGTCGTCTCCCTCTAGATGAAGGTCTTTGGGGCAAAGGTTTTTTGCTTGCTTCCAAATGTTCTTGCTGTGATTCAGGCCACATGGAAACATTTGACCATGTTTTTATCTCTAGCCACATTGCCTCTAATGTTTGGAATCATTTTCATTCCATCTTTGAAGTTCCGATGCAGCCAGCTTCTATTCAGCAAAGATGTCTTGCTTGGTGGTTGCACAGGAATCCTTTACCTTTTATTGTGACTCCCTCTCTCATTATTTGGCACCTATGGAAGTTTCGAAATGCGGCTTTGTATGAAGGGGTTAGACTCTCAATTCAATCCTTAATTTTTAACATTAAGTCTGACCTCTCAGCTATCCTTCAGGCAGCTAATTTCTCCATTTCTAATCTACACAACATCTCTCACATTTCATTTGGGCAAAGGAGGAAGATTACAGTTCAAGCAGTAGCTTGGGTTCGGCCTCCCACTGGCTGTTACAAATTTAATTCTGATGGAGCGAGTCGGGGCAACCCTGGTTTAAGTGGAGGGGGAGGAATTCTTAGAGACTCTCAAGGTAATTGTTGCTATGCTTTTTCTGAATTTTATGGCAATTGCTCGAACATGCTGGCTGAGTTGCGGGCTCTTCACTCGGGGCTTCTTTGGCTTCAAGAGCAAGGTTTTCACCATGTCCAAATTGATATTGATTCCAAGGTTATTTTTGATTGTATCACTAAGAATCATAAATTTCCTTGGCAATATGCTTACTTCTTCCGGGATATTCATAGGCTGCAAAATTCTGGGCATCATGCTTTCAGACATTGTTTTCGTGAAGCGAATAAAGTTGCAGATAGTCTTGCAAATCTGGCTTGTGATAATCAGTCCGACTCCTCTTTTTTCTCGAATGTGGATCTGCCTCGTGCTATCAAAGGGCTCATTCTGTTGGATGCTAGTAGTACCCCTTATGTTAGAATTTCTTAATCTTTTGCTCTTGTATTTCCTTTTCGAGGTTAGGCTCCTTTGTCCTCCCAATTATAAGGGCAAGGCTGGTTGTCCCCCTCAAGTTTGTACCTTTATTTTCTATTAATAAATTCTCGCAGGGTGCCGCCCCTGTTTCCTTAAAAAAAAAAAAAAAATGTCCTGAGCCTTTGAAGAAAACCCTTTTCCTTTGTGGACATCGGTGGGTGCTTTTTGATAACAGGACAAAAGATGCAAGTAAGAAAACTGAACAAGTTAAAGAGCTGCTTTTCCTTGTAAACACTGTGATAGCAAAGAATGATGGAAAACCATACGCAGATGAGATATTTGTTGAACTGAAGAAAGAGACAACGAAACTTCAAGATCAAACAGAGAAAGTTAATTCCTTAGAGGGTTACTCTAAACAGGAGATATCCGAGATGAAGGAGCAGATACATAAATCATATAAAGAGCAGCTTAAGCGCATTACTGAAATGGTTGAGTCGAAGCTGAAAGAAACAACTCACAGGCTTGAGCAGCAATTGGCTGAAGAGCAAGCTGCCAGGTTGAGGGCAGAAGAGACCGCGCATACCGCTCAGATGAAATCAAATGATGAAATCCGTAAGCTGAGGGAGCATCTAGAGAGAGCGCAGAGGGAGACAGATGAACTCAGAAAGCAAGCTGAACGGGGCGGATGTGCTATTTTATGATACAATTGCTGATGATCTGAAGTTGGGTAAATGTTTGTTGCTATGTTTTTTTTCCCGTAATAGGAAAAAAAATATTTGTAGTTTTAGTAGAAATGGTTGTTTAACAGTTAACCTAGTATCAGGCTTCTTGGTTGATGCTCTGTAGGTTGGCTTGGATTTAGTTAAAGTATATTTATATATAAATGGCTTAGTACATGTTACCATATTAAAATATATATATATATATATATATATATATATATATATATATATATATATTCTACCTTATATCTACAAGGGTTGCTGACATTCAGGCACCTGTTCAACTGTGTGCTTCCTGTGATTGTTGACATCTTTCTTTCTTTTTGGATTTGGGGAGGGGGGGTATTACATGATAATACTTCAATACTGCTCTAGGATTTGTGGTGATACATACATGATAGTACTTTAATACATGTGGAACTCGATGCCCTTTGTAACAGACATGCTTTACTACTTAATGGAATTGTAACTCGCACTATATAGGGAGGTTGGGTCTAGTTACAGTTATGTTTCATACAACTGAGAAGACTGAGAGATACAGTTACCAGATAGAGAGAGACACTGAGACAGAGAGATTTCTGAACACTGACTCAACATCAAACATATCAAAGATATGCCTTTAAGTCCCCTCCCCCCTTCTCTCTCTCCATTCAATAACAGTCCAAAATCTCTTCACATATCCCTACGTGATTGATTTAACAAAAGAGACTAATCTTCCAACATGTATGACCAGCTTGATCAGATTTGAGAGCAGTAACATAACTAAATGCATTTAGTTTTCAAAAAAAAAAAAAACTAACTAACTACATTCATAATATGTTATGCTCTTACTATAACTATCATAAACATTCCCAATTCTAGTTCTTTGATTCTTGAGATGGGTAATTATTGAGTTGAGATGCATACAGATGAACTATTTAATTTACAATGAGAGAGAGGGGCTAGTTTCAAAAGAAAGAAAAAAATTAAAAAACAACTCTTAAAACAATTATTTACCGATGAGGACAAATAATCACAAAACCAACAATTACAGCCCTAAGAGAGTCTCATTCATGATGGGAGAGTTCATAGTCAGGCATATAAGCATATTAATTAAGGTTATCAATGAATTACCTTGTTCAATTCGACAGAGAGGGAAGGAGGTGTATTTGGGCGTCGGAGGAGAAGCCCGCACCACGTACGAATTTCGCCTGAAGTTGTCGCTGCAGTGGAAAGCAGATGCAATGGAGAAGCCGGCACCACGAATTTCGCCTGAAGTTGACGGCAGCAGTGGAGAGCAGACGCAATGGTGAGAGGGCGCAGTGGAGAGAGAGAGAGAGAGAGAGAGGGAGGGAGGGAGGGCGAGAAGAGAAGGCAAAACGGCTGTTACTTTGTGTAGGTTAATTAGGTTGACTCAGAGTAAAATGGGTTTTGACTTATTTTTACTATTTAATAAAATAAAAATTATTTAGGATTAATTGCAACTGAAATTGAACGGAGAATTTGAAACAAAAATTTATCTGTTTCAAAATCCCTAGCAAAATTAGGCGGGTTTCTTCCCTCAAAACTTTTTGCCCAAAACAAAACCCCAATTTTTTAAGTTCTAAATATAAAAATCTAATATTGAACGGAGAATTAGGTTGACTCAGAGTAAAATGGGTTTTGACTTATTTTTACAATTTAATAAAATAAAAATTATTTAGGATTAATTGCAACTGAAATTGAACGGAGAATTTGAAACGAAAATTTATCTGTTTCAAAATCCCTAGCAAAATTAGGCGGGTTTCTTCCCTCCAAACTTTTTGCCCAAAACAAAACCCCAATATTTTTCAGTTCTAAATATAAAAATATGATATTAATAAATGCAACTGAAATTGAAACAGAAAATTGAAACAGAAGTTTATCTGTTTCAAAAACCATTGCAAAATTAGGCGGCATTCTTCCCTCTAACTTTTCCCCCGAAACATGATGCAACAAAATAGTTTTTCATTGCAATATGAGTTGCAAAATTAATTGTGCACGTCAATTTCCCTTGAGCACTTTTTATATTGAAACTGATTTCAATTCGGTTGCAAAATTCCGTTTCAGTTACCCTGTTTTCTTGTAGTGAAATTTGAAATTCTTGGTGTATGTTTGTGTTTTATATTGTACGAGGGAGAAAAGGGGAAATTCTTGGTGTATGCTTGTGTGTTATGTTGTACACCTTTAATTTTTTGGTGGGTTCTTATTCGTGGCAGTCTTGACACCTAAATGTGATTAACTGATCTTGAATTCAATATCTCTGACATGATTCAGCTCTATTTTTATTTATTTTTCTATATAATAATTTGAATAAAACATTAATACACTTTTTGAGTTTTATCTCACTTAAAATTACATACGAAGTCATTGTCGGAGAATATACAAAGAAAGCGTTGCTGGAGAAAAAGAAAAGGAAGTTTCTCTTTGGGTAATAAAAGTAGAGAAAACATTGCAAAAAATGACTAAAATGCCCTACACGTGAAATACCATGTGCACATTAACGTCAGATTGGTAATCGTCGTCGTGGCTAGGGGGAAAACTAGAAAAGAATTATAAAATGAGATATGAAAATGATACAAAACTTAGGTTGGGTGGTAAAGTGGGGCTTTATATATACTTTGAGGGAATTTCGTATTTTTAATATAAGTATATATACTTTGGGGTTGAAAGTTTGATTTCTCTAATATAATATATTATTTTCTATAGGGAGTCATAAATTTCATAAATAACATAAACAAAGTCTCCAACAGTAATGTGTTTATCAAAGATAGTAAGTTTGAATTATTTTCAATTCACACACTCATAAAAGTGAATGAATTCATATTTGGTAATAAAAAAAGAAAATGAAAATAACCAACAAAAAAAAACAAATTTGTAGGATAAGTTGCTATACAATGACTAAAAGTATACATTATAAATGACCGGAAAACAAAGTATCAAAAAAGCTAAAAGCACAACAGCACAATTTATAAGTTTCAAAAATTGTAATGATTAAAATACAAAAAAAATTCCAATAATTAAAAGTAAACAGAAAAATGAAGAAACTAACAAATCATTTTTTAAAAAAATCATTAACACCACGTGCAACGCACGTGAACCTTACTAGTCTGCATTAAATATCTTATTGGGAAAGTTTTATAGTCTTGATAGTTCGACCCGACTCGGGGTATATTTTTTGGTCTTTAAGCCTTGGGGACACTTTTGAGAAAACTAAAAAATTATAAACATTGCTAATCTTACAACTAATATTATAACTTTCCTTAAAATTAAACCTTGAAGAAGGGCAAAGTTGTCTTTCTCTAAAACAACTTCGCCCTTCTTTAAGACTAGTTGTAAGAAAAAAGTTGTAACATTAGTTTGTAAAGATACTATTTTCCAAAAAATATTGCTTTAGAACATTGGTTAGGAAATGGGGATTGAGTATTTCAACTGCAAAACTTTGAATTAATTTTGATAATGATTGAATTAAATTAAACCAAGTTGATTATTTTAGCTAAAGTACAGTTACAAAAAAATGTAAGATGCGGTTCAACAATGCATCATTAATAAAAATTAAATTTTGTGCCCGCGCCTATAATACGGTATCAGTATAGAGATTATCAGTATAGGAAGTGAGTATTATGCGAAAAAATTCATATATACTTGAGATTTTGTTGGGGTCGGATCAATGTATACTACAAAAAGCAAAGACGACATCTCAAAAACTAAAAAAACACATTTTATTGGCTGTAAGATTTTGTAACTCATCCAAAATAGTATAATTAAACATTTAAAAACATTTTCTCTTGCACACACTAAACACCTGTTAATTGAAATAAACTTAAAAATGAAAATCTCAGACAAAAATCGTAAAATAATTAATTGTTGCTACATTTAATCCTGACCAGTAGTTATGTTTGATAAAAATGAATCATAGCCAGTAGTTAACTTTTCAGAAAGATCGAACGAAATTATAATATTCAATAGGATTGTAAGATTTAATTAATAGTTAACTTTTGGTAAAAGTTAATCCATATTCGGTAGGATTGTAAGATTTAATTAATAATTAACGTTTGGTAAAAGTTAATCCTGAAAAAAGTTAATCATAACCAGTAGTTATGTTTGAGATTTAATCCTGACCAGTATTTGTGTTTGATAAAAAATGAATGTCAACTAGTAGTTAACTACTGAACGAAATTATAATATAGATTCCTTTGTTTACTCCTACCATTCCTAAATAATCGTCTTATTTGACTGAGATACACATTAAGAAAAATTACTGGACTGTATTATAAATATTTTCAGGACCGGCCCTGTAAAATCGGGGGCCCAAGGCCAACTATGTCGAACGGGGCCCTTCCTTTGTAGCATAATTTTTTTTCTTCTTCCAATTTTTGAAAAATTAAAGAAACAAAGGTTACGTATGCCATTTTTTCTATTGGTAAATCTATTGAAAATATGCCGAAAAACATTTTCGGGTATTTGGCAAACACACGGAAAACAATATATGAATAAATATAAAAAGTATATTATAATATTAATATCCATAATTACCATAAAATAATGTTTAACATTAAGTAATTTTCCTTTAGTAATCATTAATTTATCATTAATGGTGTCAAATCAATAAGGTCTATTTTTTTCAATGTCACAAATACAAACAAAAAAAATTGGTAATAATGAAAAAACATTTTAAAAAAGAAAAATGATAATATTTGGGATGCCCCTAAATAATATAGTGGACACTAATTTTATGATGCAATGAGTATTTATTTATATTATAATTTATAAATAATATGCACAAACTCTAATTATATTTTTAAACAATGTATTTGTTGAGTAAAATATTGTGTGTTTGTAAATATGTGTAATTGTGGAAGAGGGCGAAGAGGTGCTCGAATATTTGGAAAATGAATCCGTAAGTCATTTTCCTAAAAAGAAGACTTCATTTTCCGTTGATTTGGAAAAAAACTTTTATGTTGACTACATTTTCCTCTGGTTACCAAACACTGAAAAATGAGGAAAACGTTTTCTAAAATTTATTTTTTGTGAAACAAACGAAGCCTAAGTTTTTTTAAAAAAAAAATTAGAATATGACATTTATTTTATTTTTTCAAATAACGTGTGATTTTTGTGAGATTTGGGGGCCCAAAAAATTAAGTATTTTTAGGGGGCCCAAGGCCATGGCCTCACTCTCCTTGTGACAAGGCCGACCTTGAATATTTTTAAAATATGTAGTTTTTATTAAAGCTCTTGTGCATGAACTCATAATTCAAGTACGAAGAAAAAGTAAAGATAAAGTGGTAAAAGTGTTTTTTTAAAAATAAAAGTTTGGAAACAATACAATTTTTTGGGAACGGATAAAAAGGAAGTGTTATATAATATTCTTAGTTTTCCAAAGAGTGAAATACTTTAATAAAATAAAGGCCAAAATATGAAGAAAAAAAAAACCACAAGATGTATCCACCCAATTTCAAAGTCCCCCAACATATGAAGTGTACCTGCGTGGTACCTGATGTTATCATTTGTCACATGTTGTTCCCTCCTTTTAGTGACTGTTATAAATGAGACGTTAAGTAGCACGTTGTAACATACCTCAATCTCGTACCCCATAATATATTTCTATTTTTATAAATTTTGTACGTAAAATAAACTAATTAAATTTTATTTAAAATAATGCAGGATGGTTAAAATGCCAAAGGAAGACATCAAAGGCCTAAGTGCACATAATGAAGGACAAAAGGGGGAGAAAATGCCAAGTTTTCGAAGAAACAAGAAGAGAAAAAGAAAGAAAGAAAAAGAGAGAGAAGAAGTGAGCATGTGCCGCCCATTACCATTACCCATTTTACTTCTTCGTGCTGTTTCTATCTTCAGGGGCTGTTGTGTGATTCATTATTAGTTGTCCTATCTATAAGGGTGTCGAGTGTAATTCTTATTTCCTTGATCAATTAGCCGTTGCTCATTAAGGGTTGTTATGTCTTTTCATTCTTTTTCATTGTTAGTTAATGGCGGTTAGAGTTTTGTATATATAGAAGTTAGTCCGTAATCTTTTTCTCTCTCTCTCATTTTATTATCATCCTAACTCACTACATTCGACTCCAAGATACCCATCAAAATATTCCTCTCTTTTTTCCTTTGCAAAGTTAGAAGCTATTTTTACTAAACAAAGTTGAAAGTATTAGACATTTAGAGCATTTTTACAAAACAAAGCTATTTTTTCTCTCTTTCTAACCTTTTGTATAAGCCTATTGATGTGGCAAAACACAACTTGGGCCGCCCGAGATGGGTAGGATATCGGGCTTGTAATCGCCCTGTTAAGATCACAAGAACACCGAGTAGAAGCAAGGCAAGGCCTCGCGAAACCCTCCGGCGTGAAGTAAGTATCGAGTGATTGTCAAAAGATGAATTGACGAGTAACGAGGTTCAAGAAAGTGTATGTACCTTGTTGATGATTACGGAGAGGTATTTATAGGCCTCAAGGTGATTGAATCTGTCTAGGATTCACTTCCATAATCGCCGAGATAATCAAGGAGGAGATCCCTTGATTCTAAGCGAAACAGCGTTGACCAGCGTAGTTTTAGGAGTTGATAAGGCAAGTATTCCGCCTAAACATGGAAACCTTTGACTTGCCTGGAAAGCAAGCTACCGCGTCTCATTGATGATGTGCTCGGGCGAGCAAGGCTGTCCGCTATTCTGCTTGTATTGATCCTCGAACTTATTGGTCGAAGATCGGCCCCGGCCTGCAAGGCCGGTGCTCGCCTCGACCGTGCAGTAAGTCCGATTCCTTTGCTAAGCATGTATGATTCCGATCATAGCCCTGGTTTGACAGCAAGGCCTTTGTCCGCTTCAGGTTGGGGTAGAGGTTATCTTTGCCTCGATGCTCGCCGGCTCTATCATTTTGCTCAGGGCTATGGGCCCCCATAGGCATTGTGCTCGATTGGCACGTGATGCTAACTCGTGCCTTGCCGTGACCGGTTTGGGTATATCAGTGGCCCTTGGGCCTTCTCGTTGGCGAGCATTCATGCTCGGAGTGGAAGCGTTCAAATTTGATATTCACTCGGGCTCGAGCACTTGTGAATTTTTCGAAGACAAAGAACCCATCGAAAGAAAACCTGCCGCATCGGGGAATCTTCTTGCTAAAGGTGCGTGAGGCGCGTGGATGTGAAGGGCGCGTGAGCCATCAGAGGTTAAGATGGCTGGACTGGGCACGAAGGGTTGCACGAAGGGTTGCATTT
>JABEVN020001123.1:15264-26286 GCA_013146195.2 Codonopsis lanceolata | reverse complement strand
TTTTTATTGCCAAGGTATAATTATTGTTGTTTAGGACTAAAATGCCTTGCACATGGTTTTATGATGAGATGTTATACTTTAATGATAACATATTTATTTAATGTCGAGCATGGATGCCATGACATGAATTTATATCTACGGTTATTTCATGGCGATAGCATGACATATTTTATGATTGAGCATTATGCCATGATAGGAAGTTATGGTTAATTACTAAGTCATTGTGACTTACTTTTATTTGTTGGTTGTTTTCCCTAGATCCAGAGCCGATGCTGGCGGATCAAGTAAATCAGAAGGTTAACGTAGCTGGCAAGGAATTCTTTTGGAAAGGTTGCTACATGGTTGTACTTTTTTGCTTTTGGTGAGGTCGTTGGGAAGAATGAAGTTATGTAAACTTCATTATTGGGTAGCAAACCTTAATATGATTGTAATATTGTATTTGATGTTAGCTTATTCTTTTGGTAGCCAACCGGTGGTGGTTGTGCTTGATGTATGTGTATAAGTTATATCTCCACATGCTTACTTGTTGTTAGTACTTATAATTGTTAGTACTTAAGTTGTTGGAAGCCGACAAGTTTTTAGTCGTGCTTGGTTTGGTGAAAAATGTTTAGCATGCTATATTGCTAGTTATTAATATGTTTGTTCTCGGCATGTGTTTAGCCGTTGAGTTGTTAGACTAGAGTCTTAGACTTAGTTTAATGTTGGGTTCGAGGCCGTAGTTTCGCCGATGACTTGGTTTTTATTTTATGCTATATATTTGAATTGCATAACGGGGAGTTTGTCCTACGTGCCCAATGTTGCGACACGGAGTCAATTTTTGGACCGGGAGATTAATCATCTCTTTGGTTGTTTTAGTTTGAGCTTGTTAGCTCGGGCGCCTTTTTTTATTTCATTTGCTTCCGCATGTGTTTTAAGTTGTCGGTGTATCGCCGTTATGGCCCTACCCATTATTTGCTACTTGTGTTTTTGTTAATTGTGTTTCTTGGCGGCACGACCTTGGGATTTCGTCTTGAAATCCGGGTCGAATAAATCACCGATTAATATCGAGCTATGATTATAAATTTAGCTTTCGGCGGGATAGGTTCCTTGGCTTTGGGGGTTGGTTTGTGTGATAGATTTATTTTATTAACGTCAAGTGTTATTGTAGGTCTAATGGTGGATACTAGAGCGGGAGCTAGTTAGGAGGTGGCTTGGTAGAGGTCTTTGGTAGAGGTATTGGCGGTGGCGAGAAATGCTAATGATAACCGTCAGCAGAATATTCCTCACTGCGAACACCGGAGAAAAGAAGCGATATGAGGCGATGGCCAATATGTATCGTGGCATGCTTGATTTGATGAGCGAGATGAATCAAAGAGGTTTTGGAGAGTGGAGCAACAAGGGGACCACGGCCGGAATCACGGCTGAGCCACAGGTAGAGAACCGAGGGGCGGGAGGCTAGGCATAATGATAATTCTATGCTTGAAAGATTTGTGAAGTTAAAGCCGAGGCAATTTAATGGAGGCCGGACGCTTGGCCGAGCTTTGGATCGAACACTTGGAGAAAATATTTGCACCATTGGGTTGCGATGATGAGCAGAAAGTTGTATTAGCGTTGTTCAAGCTTGAGGGTCTTTGCCGAGCATTGGTGGCGAGTTGAGGAGAGTTGGGAGCGCATAGAGTCCCACAGATATGGCCTAATTTCGTTCGAGAGTTCGAGGCTTCCTATGTACGGAAGTGGTTCGAGAGAGAAAGAGAAAGAATTTCGGATTTGGTGCGGGGGGAGTATGGCAGTTTCACGGTATTCGCGATTCAGCGAGTTGGCTCGTTCTTGCACGCATTTGATTCAGGGCGAGGCTAGGAGAACACAGAAATTTGTTAAGGAGGGGCCGAGATGCAGGGAAGCTTGACTTCTTTCTCATCGGTTTGTGGACTACGGGAAGGCCGTTGATAGAGCCTACATTATTGAGAGAGACATTGATGAGCAAGTACTATGCCTTTTCGGGTTCTTCTCGGCGGCCCTAAGGTCATCTGGGCGGAGTCATGGGGCGGGAAAAGTGGGAATTTTAGTGGAGGCAATGACCGCAAGAAAGGAAGTGGAAAATCTCATTATGAAGGACATGCGAAGAGTCAGTCAAGTGGCAAGGGAGCTAGTACTACATCTACTCAGAGGGATCGTAGTGTGGCATTAGTTTGTTCTTATTGTTCCAAGATTGGGCATACTGAAGATAGGTGCTGGAGTAAGAATGGAGCACCGATGGAGTGTTACTACTTGTGGGGTTTCGGGACACATGAAGAAAAGGCGTCCTAAGTTGAAGAGCAATCAGGCAGGAGGTTCGGTCGGACTACGGTTGGGACAAAGAGAGGCGGCGATGGAAAAGCTAAAGTGCGAGGGTCGTGTATTTGCTCTAGATCGAGAGGTGTACACGAGTCTCACGGTGTGATTGGAGGTACCGTTTCTATTTTCGGTAATGAGGCTCGTGCACTTATAGACCCAGGATCATCGCATTCATATGTTGCATCGCATTTCGTTGATAAGCTATGTGTTATGCCTCAGTCCTTACCATATGTGCTTGAAGTATCTACCCCCTTGAGGGAATGTTTGTTGGCTTGGATATTTATAGAGCATGCGATGTACTTGTGGATAATCATGTGTTGCATGCGGATTTGGTGGTGTTACCACTCCGTGATTTTGATGTTATTCTTGGTATGGATTGGTTGAGCACATATCATGCATTAGTGGATTGCCTTAGTAAAAGAGTCACTTTTGCTTTGCTGGCGTTCTAACTTTGTGTTTTGGGAGATAATGCACCGAGTGGTTTCTGGCGTCATTTAGCGCTTAAGGCTAGGAAACTGTTGTCGCGTGGGTGCACAGGGTATCTTGCTTGCGTGGTGGACAAGCGGGTTTCTTCTTCTAATCTTGAAGATGTTCCAGTTGTGTGTGAGTTCCCGGATGTTTTCTCTAAAGATTTTGGGATGCCTCGGATAGAGATTGAGTTTTGCATTGAGTTGTTGCGGGGACTACACCAATTTCGAAGGCGCCGTATAGAATGGCACCTATGGAGTTAAAGGAGTTGAAGATTCGGTTGCAAGAGCTCCTTGACATTGGCTTCATTAAGCCAAGCGTATCGCCTTAAGGGTGCAGGTGTTATTTGTGAGGAAGAAAGATGGGAGCACGAGATTGTGCATCGATTATCGAGAGTTGAACAAGGCAACGATCAAGAACAAGTATCCATTGCCTCATATAGATGACTTGTTTGATCAATTGCAAGGATCGGTGGTCTATTCCAAACTTGACTTGAGATTTGGGTACCATCAGTTGAAGGTTAGAGCCGAAGATGTTCAGCGGCTTTTCGCAGTGCGGGCATTATGAGTTTATGGTGATGCCATTCGGGTTGACTAATGCGCCGGCGGTGTTCATGGATTTGATGAACCGGGTATTTCATAATTTTCTTGATTGCTTCGTGGTGGTTTTCATAGACGACATCCTTGTGTATTCTAAGTCTCGGGATGAGCATGCACAACATTTGCGGATGGTTTTGTCTATTCTTCGGAGAGAGCAACTCTCGCCAAGTTTAGCAAGTGTGCTTTTTGGCTAGAGGAGGTTTCATTTTTGGGGCACGTTGTTTCTAGTGCGGGATAGCGGTGGATCCTTCCAAGGTTGAAGCGATAATGAATTGGAGGAGGCCGACCACGATTCTGAGTGCGGAGTTTCTTGGGGCTAGCCGGTTACTATCGGAGATTTATTGAGGGATTTTCGAAGATTGCTACGCCCATGGCAATTTGACTCAAAGAAGACCGCATTTGTGTGGAGGCGATAAGTGTGAAAGCTTCCAAGAATTGAAGAAAAGGTTGACTACGGCTCCGGTGTTAGCATTGCCTAGCGGAGGTGATAATTTTGTTGTTTATAGTGATGCTTGAAGAAGGATTGGGATGTGTGCTTATGCAAAATGGGAAAGTGATTGCTTATGCTTCAAGGAAGTTGTCTCGTATGAGATGAATTATCCCTACATGATCTTGAGCTCGCGGCGATTATATTTGCTTTGCACAAGTGGAAGCATTACTTGTATGGTTCGAAGTTTGAGATTTTCACGGATCATAAGAGTTTGAAATATCTCTTTTCTCAGAAAGAGTTGAACATGAGACAGCGGAGATGGATGGAGAAATTGAAGGATCACGATTGCACGATATTGTATCATCGGGGAAGCGAGCGTTGTTGCGGATGCTTTGAGAGAAAAGTGCACTTGTCTTGTTTGATGATGCGGGAATGGAAAATGTTGGAAGATGTTCGTGATTGGAATCCTAGCGAGGTTAATCATGGAGTATTATTTGCTAGTGTGCGGGCTATTCCAGCTTTATTGGAGAGAATTAAGGAGACTCAGAAGAAAGATCCAGAGTTGGTGAAAATTATTGATGGTTTGGGTGAGAATAAGGAGAATGAGTTTGCGATGAACCAGGATGGGATTTTGACCTTTAAAGGTAGAGTTTGTGTTCCATCAGTTGAAGATGTGAAGCGGCTTGTATTGGATGAGGCTCACAAGGCGAAGTATACTATCCATCAGGGAATGCGAAAATGTATAGAGATTTGAAAAAGCAATTCGGTGGAGTGGCATGAAGCGGCAGGATAGCGATTATGTGTCGAGGTGTCTCACTTGTCGGCGGGTAAAGGCGGAACACCAAAGGCTGCGGGGTTGTTACTGGCCGTTGGATATTCGGAGTGGAAATGGGAACATGTTACGATGGACTTTGTTTGGGATTTCACGTACTCGTAGAGGCTTTGATGCCGTATGGGTTGTTGTTGATCGGCTCACGAAGTCGGCTCATTTTATTCCGATTGCTATGACTTATTCTTTGAGTCAGTTAGCGGCGTTGTATGTCTTGAGGAGATTATTAGATTGCGGGGTTCAGATTAGTATTGTTTCGGACCGGGATCGAGGTTTACATCGAGGTTTTGGCAGGCTTTGCAAGAGGCTTTGGGGACCAAGTTGAACTTTAGCACAGCTTTTCACCCTCAGTCCGACGGACGGTCAGAAACGATTCGGAATACTTGAGGATATGTTGCGGGCTTATGCGATTGATTTTAAGGGGAGTTGGGATACACATCTTCCTTTGGCGGAGTTGCATACAACAATAGTTACGGTCGAGCATCGAGATGGCACCGTATGAGGCTCTTTATGGGAGGAAGTGTAGATCTCCTATTTCTTTGGGGCGAGGTTGGAGAATCTAAATTATGGGGTTCAGAAATTGTTCAGCAGTCTGTTGAGAGTGTGAAGATAATTCGAGATAGATTGCTCACCGCTCAAAGTCGACAGAAAAGCTACGCGGATAATAGAAGGAGAGATTTGGAGTTTCAGGTTGGAGACTTTGTGTTTCTTAAGGTATCGCCTAGAAGGGGTACCAAGAGATTCGGGAAGAAAGGGAAATTGTCACCGAGGTTTGTTGGGCCTTTTGAGATTGAGGCGAGTTGGGAGTTTGGCATACAGGGTGGCTTTACCGCCGTCTTTGTCAGAGATCCATAATGTATTTCATGTGTCTATGCTTCGGAAATATCTTAAGGATGATTCCCATGTTCTTGAGTATGAGGAGATTACCTTTCAGCCGGACTTGTCTTATGTGGAGCAGCCGGTGAAGATACTTGACACGAAAGAGCAAGTTTTGAGGAGCAAGAGAATTCCATTGGTGAAAGTCCTTTGGAAGAATCACGAGATCGAGGAAGCAACTTGGGAGACCGAGTTGGAGATGCGAGAGAAATATCCTCATTTGTTTGATGACTACGGTAAGAATTTAGGGACTAAATTCCTTAAAGTAGGGGAGAATGTAAAACCCTAATTTATGTTGTTGCTTGTGTTATGCATGAACACATACTCTTATAA
This sequence comes from Codonopsis lanceolata, assembly GCA_013146195.2. Classification (NCBI taxonomy): domain Eukaryota; kingdom Viridiplantae; phylum Streptophyta; class Magnoliopsida; order Asterales; family Campanulaceae; genus Codonopsis; species Codonopsis lanceolata. The sequence continues at coordinate 20,438 of JABEVN020001123.1, read as the reverse complement.
TCATCATAAACATGTTCATTTAGCTCCCGTATATGTTTAGAGTCAATAGCATGATCGTTGACGTCGTTTGAGATGCATGTATGCACTTTTCTTTCGCGAGATGCTTTGAATCTCGGGTTTAAGATTTATGTTGTAACTTCATGGATAATTGTTAAAGGGCATTTAAAACATCATTAACATGCCTTGGATGTTTGTTAGATGCTAGTTGCATCGACGGTTTGGTTGCTAGTTGGATTCTAGCGAAAACCCTTTTCAGTTTCACTTTTTCGTCGTTCGGGCGAGTGCACTGAGTTCTTGGCCTATTTTGATGAGGTTTGAGACTTGAATCCTTTGGTTATAGATTAGAGGATATTAAGGTTGAATAGTAGACCAATTTTGGCTTGGAAGGACTCGAGAGCATGCGGGAGAGAGGCCGGGATCGAGCAAAGAAAGCAGAAAAACCCTAATTGCTGGAAATTGTATGATGCGGCCGCATCACTTCATAGCATGCGACCGCAAGGGGTCTGCTTCCGGTTCGGGATTTTAACCCTTTATCCATTCCGAAATTTGGCCACTTAAACCTAATCTAAACACATCCTAAACTAACCTAATTAGCCTAACACTAATCCTAAACATCTATTAGGAGATTAGGGGTAATTAGTGACTTAATTAGAAAGATCTAATCCCCATATAAAACCCCAATTCAGCCGCTCTCTTCTTGCCCGACCAAAAGCAGTTGCAGCTCTTCCTTGGCGATTTTCTTCAAGCATTCAAGAGACCTGGGAGGAGCTTGAGTGAAGGTATTTCTAGGGTTTCAAAGGGGCCAAGCTTGGTGTCCATCATCAAGGTCTTCTTCTTCCCCAATCTACCAACAAGTTTGAAGAGGAGTTGAAGAGAAGACACCCTCTTTCCCAATCCGAAATTCTGATTTTTAGGGCTGAGATTTTGGTAAGTTCTACCTTCCTTCCTCTTCTTTTTAGGCTCCATTGACCCTAGGGAATCAACCATGTGTGCTATGTGGGTCAATGGAAGCCATTGTTAGGAAGCTTCTAGAAATGCATGAACCCTAGGATTGCAAGATTTTGTTAGAGCTTGATTGGCCTATGTGAGACCATGTCTATGTGAAATTGATGTTCTAAATTGTCTAATGAACTTGGCTATGTGAATTATCCATGAGTATTGCACTTGATTTGGTAGAGATGCTTGGAGGGTGTTTTGCCCTAATTATGTATTGGCTTGCTAAACATGGTGGTAAGCTTGATTATCTTGTTATTCATGTTTAATGTAGCATATTAAACATTGTTATGTGATTTAATCATGTATGTTGAGCATGATTTGGTGGAGATACTTGGAAGGGAATTTTGCCCAAATGTTGATTTATCTTAATGAGTATGATGTTAAGCTTGAATAATGTGTTATATATGTATAGTAGAGTGTATTAATACATGTTACATAATTTATTCAAGTTTTGGAAGGCATGATTGGTAAAGTGATTTAAATGAGTTTATGCACAAATTTACCAATTTGTTCTATGATGCATTGTTAAGAGTTTTGTTGGGTTTATGTGAGTCCATTGAACTTGGGAACATGATTATTGGCGATAGTTATGGACATAGGGGGGATATTGAAGCCCATGCTTCTATACCCTTATTTTCGGAAAACTTAGATTGAACTCAACGGAGTTAACCTTTGGGTTAGTTTGAATCCTAGGAACTATAATTTTAAGTCCTACGGAATTTTGGGTAGAATTCATGGAGGTCGAGCCTCCAAGAAGTTTTGAAGTGTGTGAAGCACACTTGATTATGAAACTTATATGATTCTCGGTTATGATGTTTTTGCTAGTTGTGAATGAATTGCATGACTAGTTTGATAGTAGAGTGTTTACCTACTTGTTTTGAGCATATGAGTATATATTACTTGTGCTTGGGTTTTAAGTCCAGTGGCGTCGATGCATTGAGTCTTTGGTGGGGCGATACATCGTCTTCACGAATTATGGGATTCGTGATCGCGATGTATCGCCGTCTTTTACACACACCCTCCATCGATGGCCACGGTGGGGAAGTAGTTTATCTTAGTTGTAGTAATACACATGACTTTGATAACTATGGAACTCGGCGGAGGCTGTCTCGGGGCGTCGATATCTACGAGAGGATATCGAGGGCACATAAGGGTTTTGCACGTGTTTTTGCGGGGGCGACACGCGGAGGAATTTCGGTAATGGTATCATATCCCTATATATATGAATTGTTTCACAAGTGCTTAAGTAAATAACGTGCTTGTTGGATTTGGATATGATATGATGCTTGTGTTGGTTTATTACATGTTATACTTAATAGATAACATATTGATTTAAGTTGTTAAGCATATATGCTACCACATGAATATTATGGGAATGGTTTTATTGCCAAAGGTATAATTATTGTTGTTTAGGACTAAAATGCCTTGACATGGTTTTATGATGAGATGTTATACTTTAATGATAACATGTTTATTTAATGTCGAGCATGGATGCCATGACATGAATTTATATCGGTTATTTCATGACGATAGCATGACATGTTTTATGATTGAGCATTATGCCATGATAGGAAGTTATGGTTAGTAACTTACTAAGTCATTGTGACTTACTTTTATTTGTTGGTTGTGATTCCCTAGATCCGAGTCGTGCGGCGGATCCAAGTAAATTCGAAGGCTTCGTTGGCAAGGAAATTCTTTTGGAAAGGTTGCTACATGGTTGTACTTTTTGCTTTTGGTGAGGTCGATGGGAAGAATGAAGTTATGTAAACTTCATTATTGGGTAGCAAACCTTAATATGATTGTAATATTGTATTTGATGTTAGCTTATTCTTTTGGTAGCCAACCGGTGGTGGTTGTGCTTGATGTATGTGTATGGTTATATCTCCACATGCTTACTTGTTGTTAGTACTTATAATTGTTAGTACTTAAGTTGTTGGAAGCCGACAAGTTTTAGTCGTGCTTGGTTTGGTGAAAAATGTTTAGCATGCTATATTGCTAGTTATTAATATGTTTGTTCTCAGGCATGTGTTTAGCCGTTGAGTTGTTAGACTAGAGTCTTAGACTTAGTTTAATGTTGGGTTCGGCCGTAGTTTCGCCGATGACTTGGTTTTATTTTATGCTATATATTTGAATTGCATAACGGGGAGTTTGTCCTACGTGCCCAATGTTGCGGCAGAGCGAATTTTTGAGTCGAATTTTGGACCGAGAGATTAATCATCTCTTTGGTTGTTTTAGTTTGAGCTTGTTAGCTCGGGCGCCCTTGTTTTATTTCATTTGCTTCCGCATGTGTTTTAAGTTGTCGGTGTATCGCCGTTATGGCCCTACCCATTATTTGCTTGCTTGTGTTTTGTTAATTGTTTTCTTGGCGGCACGACCTTGGGATTTCGTATTGAAATCCACATTACCCATCTGGCCAATGTGGTAATGGTTAAAAAATCAATGATAAATGGAGAATGCGTGGACTTCACGGATCTTAATAAGGCTTGCCCCAAGGGACAGTTACCCCTCCCTCGCATTGGCTGGTTGATGCAATTCTTTGGATTTGAAATGCTCGGCTTCTTGGATGCCTATTCGAGGATACCACCAAGTGAAAATGGCGAGGATAAGGCTTTGACCGCATTCAGAGCGGTGGCGGTCTTCTTGTTATAAAATGATGCCTTTCGGTTTGAAAAAGCTTTGGGGCCACTTATCGGTATGGTCAACAAAGTTTTTGGCCAACAAATTGGCGAAACATGAAACATGGAAGCATACATTGATGACATGGTCATCAAGACCAAGGAGAGACCACATCAAAGATTTGGAGGAAACTTTTACCAACTTTGAGAAGAACAACATGAAGAAGTGAACCCGAGCAAATGCGTTTTTCGGTGTTGGAAAATTCTTGGGGTTCATGGTTAACGGAGGATCGAAGCTAACTTGGGAGAAGATTCAAGCTTTACTCGACATGAAGCTGCCCAGATGTATTAAAGATGTCCAACGCTTGAACGGCACCATCATCGCTCTTGGTCGTTTCATTTCTCGCTCCGCTGAACGATGTTTACCCTTCTTCAAAGTACTCCGGGGAAACAAGAATTTTGAGTGGAATGAGGAATGTGCAGAGGCGTTCAAACAACTTAAGAAGTATCTCGGTGAACCACCCTTAATGAGCAGCCCGAAAATGGGAGAAAACCTGTATTTGTACTTGGCAGCTACAGACCAGGCTGTAGCTGCCGTTTTGGTTAGGGAGGAGTCAAATGTTCAAAAACCTGTGTATTACGTGTCAAAAGCTCTCACACCTGTAGAGAGCCGATATTTTAATATAGAAAAGTTGGCTTACTCTCTTGTTATTGCTGCTCGGAAATTACGAGCCTACTTTTCTGCACATGTGATAATTGTGTACACCGACTCACCATTACGAAAAATTTTGCACAAGCCCGATTTTTCAGGAAGAATGCTTGGTTGGTCCATCGAACTCACAGAATTTCACATCGACTATCAACCACGGAAGGCGATCAAGGCACAGGCATTGGCAGACTTTTTGGTAGAAACGAGCTTTTCTAACCATGAGGAAGAAATGGTCCCGAGCACAACTCTGCCCGCCGAGCAGGAAAAAACAATTAAGATCAAACCAACCCACTGTTGGGAATTGTTCGTGGATGGCGCGGCGAGTAAAGCGGGCAGTGGTGCAGGCATCTTACTGGTCACACCAGATCAGGCGGAGGAATTCGAGATGGCTCTTAGATTCAAATTTCCTGCCTCGAACAATCAAGCCGAATACGAGGCCATGATTGCTGGATTAGAGCTCGCATTAGACATGGATATCGATTCGGTCACAGTATACTCGGATTCACAATTGGTTGTGAACCAAGTACAGGGGGAGTATGCAGTCCATAATCCTACACTGATCAAGTACTGTGAGTTAGTTAAAGAAATTTTGAAGAACTTCAACTTCTGGGAGATCGTCAGAATTGATCGAGCAGATAACATGCGAGCAGACTATCTTTCCAAGATAGCAGAGGACGAAATATCCGTGTTAAGGCCAGCAGTGATGATTGATCATTTGGAAATACCTTCGATTGAAAGGGACCGAATAATGGATATTGAGCCGGGCGAATCTTTGGATCGACGAATATAAGGATTTCATCGAGCAGGGTATATTACCAGAAGACAAAAATCGAGCAAGAGTTGTCCGAAACCAG
>JABEVN020001123.1:0-15233 GCA_013146195.2 Codonopsis lanceolata | reverse complement strand
AAAAAAAGCGGTCAAGGGTAAGACCGATGCTTCGATGTGTTCGACCAGAAATGACTCAAGAGCTTCTATACGAGGTCCACCAAGGGGAATGTGGCGGTCATCCAGGGGCACGGACCTTGGCACAAAAAATTTTATTTGCAGGTTACTATTGGATCACGTTAAGGAAAGATGCAGCCTTATACGTGCAGAAATGTGACAAATGTCAAAGGTTTGCGGATATACCTAGACTGCCATCCACCGAGCAGACCCCAGTCGTGGCAGCATGGCCTTTCGACATGTGGGGAATCGATATAATTGGACCTTTTCCTTTAGCGCGATCTCAATTCAAATATGCAGTGGTGGCAATCGACTACTTCACCAAATGGATTGAAGCAAAACCGTTGGCGACCATAACTGAAAACAACATCATCAACTTCGTGCATGACCACATCTGGTGTCGCTTTGGGTTACCTAGAGCCATTGTGTCAGATCATGGCACGCAATTCTCAGATAAGTTTACGGCAGAATGTAACAGGATGTATGTCAAACATTGGCAATCTTCAGTTGCCTATCCACAAGGCAACGGACAAGCAGAAGCCGCGAACAAACAAATCCTGCACGCTCTCAAACGAAATCTGGATGATCGAGCAGGAAAATGGGCAGACGAGTTACCGGCCGTTTTATGGTCGATTAGAGCAGTAAGGGGATCAACAGGGGAAACACCTTTTGCGCTCACATACGGATCAGAGGCCGTAATTCCAACTGAAACAGCTTTTCCCAGCTACAGAGTGGCTCATTATAACGAGCAAGATAACGAGGTCGCCAGGGCAATCGACCTTGACCTTCTCGAGGAACGTAGATTGGAAGCTCGCATCAGAATGGTTAACTACAAGCAGAAAGCCAAAGCCCATCACGATAGGAAAGTTCGGGGAAGAGCATTCAAAATTGGAGACTGGGTCCTTAGGAAAATCGAGGTTACGGGACAGCGACCAGAACGAGGAAAATTGTCACCTAATTGGGAAGGACCATTTAAGGTTACAGGAATTGTTAGAGAAGGTACTTACACCCTGCAGAATCAAGAAGGCAAACATTTGAAGCATCCTTGGCACTCTGATCATTTGAAGAAATATTATTATTAACATGAGCGTTAATTCCGGTTTATCCTGGTTGACTGTATTTTCAGTAAGGGTTTCTTCAATAATAAAATTGTTTCGAATGAAAATGATTGCGCATATGGTTTGAAATTTTCGAAGTGGTGCATGTCAAAAGGAAAATATACTCAAACAAATATAAACAAAACTTTGCTTGAAAAATCGAGCAAAGTGGGGCCCTGCCCGGTTTATGTTTAAGTTTGAATGCCTCAACAAGAGAAGGGGAGCAACCCGGTTTTCGATATTATTTGACGGCTTTGTTCGTTTTGGCGGCAAAGGGAGATAAATCTCGCTCAAATCAATATCCAGCCTAAATAATGTTAACGGTTTGATGAACCAAGGGCCATGCCCAGTTAACGCGGCCACACAACTCTGCCCGATAACTCGGGCAATAGCCAATTATTTAGATGCCTGCCGAATTAGCAGAGGGGGCCCTGCCCGATGATACTAATTGTTCAGTTAAGTGCAAAACTGGAAATAAAACAACAGAAAGTAACAGAAAGACATTCACACATATTTTTGAAAGAAAGTTTTCATTATAACCCTTTTCAATTACATGCGAAAAGAAAACAAATACAAAGAGGATCAAATTTATCTAATTTCCTCCTCGCTCAGCGGCTGTCCCCGAGGTGTCTAGCTCGGCAAAAATCCTGTCCATCTCGGACTGCAGGTTCGGAGGAAGAGGTGGTGGAGGAGGTAGTTGCTCAGTGCTCTGGTCGGGAGGAGGAGGCAAATTCGTCTCTGCCCCGGAAGGAGGAGTAGCCTGATGCTCCTCGACATCTATTATCACCGGGCCGACAGGTTGGGGAGCAGGATCCTCATCCTCATCATCGTTGGCCTCGCTCTCAAAAATAGCATTCATTTGATCAACTACATTATTGGCCAACGGAGTCGGAGGAATCCATTCCGGCTCACCGCTCTCCCTATCATTATTTGCAATGATCCCCAGTTCATCCACGGTATAGGGGATCAAAGCATGGCTACTCCGAGCCGCAGCACACCAGGGCGAAGCCGCCCCCCATCTGGCCATCATCTCAGGCGTTATATCCGGCGCCGCCGCAACATGCGCAAAACATGGCCTGCACCTTGGGAATAATAGGGGACCAGCTTTGCATCCACGAGCTGGTCAAGCTCGGCCGACTGCTTGAAATCTTCAACAGCTGCAGTTTTGGCAGCCGCGACCTCCCGTGTCAACCTGGCCTGCCAAGCTCTCTCCTTCTGCTCGGCGGCAATCTGCGCGTCCTCAAACTTCTTCCTCTCCTCGCTTAATGTTTTCTGAGCAGACACCTCCCCGTTCTGAGCAAACTCCACCTGGGCCTTTAGGCGGATAATTTCTTCCTCGAGCTTAGACAGCTCGGCGACCTTTGTCAGGACTTCTTTGTCCTTAGCCAACAAGTCTTCTTTGTAAGACCGGGCAGCTTCATCGGACTTTCGCTTCTGCTCGAACAGAGCTCCAGCTTTATCTTTATACTCATCTGCACGTTTGTGCAGAAGAGTGACCTTGGAGGAAAACTGCAAAACAAAAACAATACATGAGCGAGAAATATACGTTATCAGCAGCAGGTCACCTTCGACAGACAATAGGAATGACATACCTCGCTGACTAACAAACCAATCTCACCGAGAAGCACGCTGTTCGGAGTTTCAGCGTCACCACGAACAACATCAGGCTGGACGACCCTTTTCAGGATCCCCTGCCCGCAAACAGCGCTCATGGTTCCCCGATCACGAATGTTAATTCCTTCGAGAGGGGGGACGGCGGCAAGTTCATTCACAAAGGCCCTAACCCCATCTCGGGATACGGGCGCCACAAAATTGGCCCTCAGCCAACTAGGGGTAGCACTCCGTGATGGCTCTTCGCGACGAGGAGGGGGAGGAGGAAGCCCCGTGACAGGAGGCGTTGGAAGGACAGGAGAGGGCGCGGGAGTAGACCCTGCTTGAATTGTTTCTTGGGGTTCATCCCCCCCTGTTCGAGGTCGGGTGCTCCGGCCTCCTGCTCGAGAATCGGGCACGATTGGTCTCTTTCGGGATGAGTGCTCGGTGGTCGGCGCCATCCTTGAGGGAGATCTCGGCTCAGTAGAAGAACCAGGAGCACGAGATGATTTTTTGCTCCTTTCAGAAAAGGGGGCCTTGGGTAAGGCTTCGGCAGTCGCCAATCAGTTCACCATGGCGAGCAACAGACCTCGCCTTGAACTCAATCTTCCTCTGCCTTAAAATATCTTTCACCACTGCAAACGAAAGGAAAACGAGTTAGAAAACATCGAGATATTTTTCGTGAGACTCATCATAAAAAATAAAGGGCAAGTACCAGCATCATCAAAATCAAAACGAGGGGTACAATCTCCCCCTAGACCGCACAGCTCGCATTCACTGGGGAACTTGTGGTCATGGCAAGTCCCCCAAAACGGATGAACGGGCTCAGGTGCTATGTCGATCAAGGGAACCACACCTTCCACGGCAGCAGGGTACATCCCGGCCAGGCGTAAGATCCGAGGGTCCTGCACGATTGATTTCCAGTCAATCAACCACTCCTGACCCTGCTCGGTCACTCCCAACGCTCCTCGCAACATGTCCATACACCTATCCTCTCCGGTAAAGGTGGCATACCGATCGTAAGTCAGGGGCTTCATCGCATAAGGGGTCGGAGCAAATGGCCACCCGACCCGAGACTCCACAACAACAATCCTTTTGTCCCACTTGTCGACCTTGTGGGGAAATTCGGTAAACAACTTCAGGGCTCCAGCTTTTGATCGGCCAACAATCCTGCCCGATCTCTTGTCCTTGGTGAATTGAAAAAGTTTTCGAAGAATAGTTGTCTCCGGTTCGAACCCAATCAGACGGCAAGTCGCGCTAAAGGCGATCAGAATCAGCATCGTTGTAAGCTGGAGGTCACAAGGAACGGCATTGGTCTCCCTTAAGAACTCGACAACAAAAGGATCTAGCGGGAAACGCATCCCGACCCGAAAGAAATCATAAAAAAAGACCACTCTTTTGGTCTTACTCCTCATTTGAGCAGGAGTCATCTCGGATTCATAAGGGACCCCTCGATAATCATCCCTGGAAATCCCAATCGAGTCAAACCAGTTCCCCACCTCAACAACTGAGTCCATAGACTCCCAGTGAGCAAGCGAGCTCAGATTAAAATAATCCTCGTTGCGAGGTCTCCTACCCGCCCGAGGTCGACCAGCCACCTCCTCGTCGCTGGGCATCTCACTCGAGCTCGCCCCATCTACCTCATCCTGGTCGGTGGTCACATCGTTCACAACCCTCTCAAGGACAGCACGACTATTTGCTTCTTGAATGTTCCTCCTCTCCGAAATCAACATATCAGACCCTGTCCTCTCAGAATCTACGGGTGAATGATGCTCCTGGGCACCATGGTCATAATCATAAGCCTCTTGCTCGTGATCAGAGCTGGCATCAAAAATTCGAAGAGGGGAAGACATCCTACAACAGATCGAGCAATAATCTGGATTAATCCCCAGAAAACGTATGACTCTTCGAAGGTTTTTCCTTGATCTCCCTGCGAACTACCCAAGCCTAAACTGAAAATCCTATGAATCTACCCAGAAGGTCATGAACATAAAAAACCCAGAAAAATACCAAAAAACTCAAAAAGAACTTACACAGAAATAGAAAAGGATGAGGGAAGGTGAAAACTTACTTGTGCGTTGAATGGGGATCAGTTTGCCAGAAGCTGAAATATTGCAATAATCCAGAATTGCTAGAGACGAATCGCTTATCAACTCAAAGCGATACCACAGAAGAAAGCAATAAGAAAAACAAGATGCAGAGAGTTCGAAAGTCTGAAGGCAGTAAAAAAAGAAACCTGTTAGGTTTTCACCCCTTTTATAGGCGTGATTTTGGGAAAAAGGCGCCCAAATCACGCGCCCACGAATTCAAACCAAGGCGGCTGCGAAGCACCCGATCAAGCCCGCCATCAATGCCTGCCTCGAAAACACGCAGCAGCTGTCACTTCAGAAAAGTCTTTTCAGTTTCCCTGCAACCGGCCCTTCGAATACACTAATGCCAACACAATAAAATCGCAGTAGTATCCCCCTGCACCGAGCATAAATACTCGCCGAACAGGGAGCAGGGGGCCACTGATGAGCTCGGCCCAAAACTGATGAGCTCGGCCCAAATTTCGGTCACGAGCCAGGCACAGGCTCCAGCACGTGATAGTCACGTGTATGACAGAGACCAGGAAAGAAACTACCCGAGCAGGATAGCCGCGAGATGATCATCACACAACTATACCGAGCAGGAATTTCTCTATCACTCAGCGAGCAGGGAACAAGGCTGCTCGATTGAGCTCGGTATTAATCTCGAGATATCCTCGTCAATCCCGAGATTTTGGCCTTGATTCCTTCGGTTACGCGGTCAACCCGCATTTATGGTATTACAGTCCTAAAATATCTCCGTGATCACAGCCTAACCCGGGTCTTACTCCCAGAAAGGCTATATATACTTCTTGAAATCTCATTTGAAAGGTACGCACTATTCAATATACCGAAACCCTGTCATTTTGCTTTCAACTAAAAGTTTAATACTTACTCTCACACCTGAGGGGTTTCGCGAGGCCCTGCCTTGCATTCCATCTAAGGTGTTTTCTTCTTTTGACAGGATTTTCGGAATTCTCACATTCAATTAAGCCCAGATATCCTATAAACCGCAAGGACCGGCCCAAGACCAGATTGTGCAGCATCAACGGTTATAGTGGTGTTAATTTTGGTTGATTGAGATTTTATTAGAGTGTAAACTTAGTCCAATGAGAGTAAGAGTATTTTTGTCATATTTATAAATATTAGGAGACACTTGGGGAAATTAGATTTAAAAAAATTGACATAAGAGTTCAAATGAATAAAGTTATAAAAGGGTAAGACCTAATCCAAATTTAGATATAAGTTGAGAAAGCATAATAATTTTTCTGTCCAAGTGTTGTATTTAATTCTCCTTTTCACCCAAAAAGTTTATTTGAAAATTTTAATTATTAAGAGGATATATTAATATCATTGTAATTTGTCATAATTACAAAAATACTTAAGTATAAGTAATGTGCTTACAACATATTAGAGGGTAAAGTTAAAAAGTAATTGAAATTATAAACATAATTTTTCAAAGTGAATTTTTAAAGTAAAACATTTTAAAATAATATAGCTGACTATTTGTCAGAAACGAAGGAAGTAAAAATTTGGTGGGATATTTAGCACCAATGCTCATTTATGGTAAATATTTTAGTTATCATTATATTCTCCCCATCATCTATATTATAAAAGAGCTCAGGGTTTAATTGGTGGTCCTGATCGAATTGTGCTAAATACAACTGATGATCCAGATTGATTCGTAAGTATGTGAGTTACAAATAAACCCCTCAGTTATGAGTTATATTTGAACTACTCCTCTACAATTACATATAAAATCTTCAGTTGTGGGTTTTGTTTGAATTATCCCGTCAGTTATAGACTTTGTTTATCCCGACCATTCATTAAACTGATCTCATACCAACACCGTGCCTATAGCACGGGCACGCATACTAGTATTACCTGATTGAAAAGAAGGAAAAAAACAAGAAATAAATAGTACCCCATCCGTTCCAATCAAAGAGTCAACCGTACTATTTTGGAATATTTACATAAAGAGTTAGCTTTCAAAAATTATGTTTACAATTTACACAATATTTCAGTTTTATCTTCCACTTGTGTTGTAAGTATATTTCTTGTGATTAAGTATTTGTTTGGTAGAGCGTTTCAACCAAAACGTTGTCATAAAAATACATCATTTTCTCTGTAAAAGTGTTTCAATACAGTGTTTTAAAAATATACAACATTTTAAAACGTTTCAATTTAGAGTGTTTTTAATATATGTTACGTTTACAATTACTCTATTTATAAAAAAATTGCGTTTTGTAATAGTTTCACAAACTTGTTTACAAAAAAAAAAATGTTTCGAAAATACTGCATTTTAAAAATGTTACATTTTGAAAAGCTGTATTTTTAAAATGCTACACTAAACAAGACTTAAGCCTTTCTGCAATTATAAAGAACTCTAATGATATTAATATATTCCTTAATTATTCAAATTTTGAAATGCGATTTATGTTTTGGGAAGGGAGGAAGAGATAAGTGGAGTGGGAGGGATAGAGAAGTTAGAAAAAGCATGAGCTAATTACATACTAGTAGTCGGCAGTTGGCACAACACTATTATTGGCTGATTCAGTTATTGGTCATTAAAGTCAATGTCATTTCTATTTTTCATAAGTACTGCTATAATTCGTCATGTAATTAATTTTACTAGTTTTGACCATTATATTAGAAATGGACAAATTACAAATTTCCTCCTAAAATCTACATTAAATCTCAAATCATTACCTAATATAAGGTTTGTGCTAATTTGGTACCTGATGTTATCATTTGTGCCAAATAGCTACTCAGAGTTAATTTTTGTTAGTGAAAAAATGTTAATTTAGACACATTTAAATTAGACCTTAAATAGCTATTTGACACAAATTGCAATATTGGATACCAAATTGAAATAAAATTATGTTGGATAATAATCTGAGATTAAGTGCATAGTTCGGGAAAAATTTGTAATTTGGCCTATTAAAAACAACATATAGTTCATTCTTTTTTAATTTTGGTTAAAGCTTACTAATTAGTTAAATTAAAAGAAAACTAATTTTATATTAGAAATACACAAATTTAAAAAAACTAAATTTTGGAACAATTATTTCATAAAAAAATATTTTAAATTTGAAGGAAATGACAGAAAGGAATGACTTGAGATAAAATAAAAGTATTATTTAAATCAAATTGTTAGGTCCCTTGAGTACAAGGTAATTATTATGTGGTACAACGTAGCTAGCAAAAATTTGATTACTATTTTGACAAACAATTATACAATGACTAGTTTCTCCCACTGTAGAGCAATCTGCAATTCAACTTGCAGTGTACTGTAGAAACTAATAAAGTTTAGGAATAATGACATAGCCTTTCCATTGATATTGTGAACATATTTATAGGGCTACAATACTTGCTACACAAGTTAACCTAGAGAGTCTAAATACAAGAGGGATTAGGAAACCTAAATACAAGAGGAACTAGGAAACCTAAATACAAGTAAATTAGGAAAGTATAATCTAAAGATAATTATAATATATTACAAATATATTATATTCACTAATACTATAAATATAATATATATGAAATATATTATATTATCTTATATGCTCCCGCAAGATGGATCACCGTTAGGAGAGACAAATCTTGTGAAAGAATATGCGACGTGCGAAGTTGAAAAATGAGAGGGTGATCGGCGAGGTGAGGAGGGGTCGGCTGGGTCTTCCGAGGAAGACAAGTTGTTGAGTGAGGGTCTTCGGCGAGGTGGTGAGGAGCCTGGTTTCTTTGAAGACATGGTTTGCTCGAGGAGCGGCGGTTGAGGAAGTCGTCGGTGGCGGCTGGGTTGGCCGAGAGTCTGAGTTGCTCGAGGCGAGCGGTTGAGAGGTCTTCGGCGAGTGGTGAGCCCGGTTTGCCGAGGAGACATGGTTTGCTCGATGAGTGAGGCGTGAGGAGAACTTCAACAGCAGTGGTGAAAGCAGGGTTTTGAAGAGTCAGGTGAGATGCTCGATGAAGCGGCAGTGAGGGAGGAGCTACTGGCAGTGAGCAGGTTTTGAAGAGTCCGTGAGGTGCTCGAGGGGCGAGCTATTGAGGGAGGACTACAGCGAGATGGTGAGAGCCGGGTTTGTTGAAGAGTCCGTGAGTTGCTCGAGGGGCGAGCTGTTTGAGGGAGGACTGCAGCGAGCTGGTGAGAGCCGGGTTTGCCGAAGAGTCCGTGAGTTGCTCGAGGAGCGGCGCTTGAGGAGGGCTAGCCGAGATGCGCGGGGTTCTTGAAGAGTCGTGAGTTGCTCGAGGCGGGCTGTTTGAGGGAGGGCTGGTGGCCGGGTTCTTTGAAAGTCAGGTGAGTTGCTCGAGGAGTGGTGAGGGAGGGCCTCGAGCCGGGTTAGGGCTGGGTTTGTCGAGGAATCCTTGGGATACAGGAGAGGCAAGCAGTGGAGGAAGGATGTCGGCGAGCTGGTGAAAGCCGGGTTTGCCGAGTGGTCCGGAGTTGCTCGATAAGCGAGCTAGTGGAGGGAGGGCGGTGGCAAGCTTGCCTCAGAAGATGACGGCTGGGTTTGCCAAGGATGCCGAGATTACTCGAGGCAGGCGGGTTGAGGGAGGGCGTGTGGGGAGAGAGGGGCCTCGGCGAGCTGTTGAAGGAGAGAGTTGGCGAGCTTGCCTTCCGAGGAGGGCGAGCTGGGTTTGCCAAGGAATCTGGATTTTACGCAAGGAGCAGGCTGGGTTAGGGAGGGCGTCGGCGAGCTGATCACAGCTAGGTTTGCCGAGGAGTCCTTGGGGTGCTCGAGTAAGGTGAAGAGGGTTTTGACAGGTGGTGTGATAAGCAATGAGGTGCCAAGGTGTAGGAGGGGCATGAGGTGTGGTGGAATGAAGGTTTATGGTTGCGGAAGTTTGGTTGAGGGTGGCTGAGGAAGATCCTCTCGTGCTCGTTAAACTTGGTTGGCGAGGTGTCCTTGTTATTGCTCAGGGGGGGAACTTGGCGTTGCCTGGGCGATGGGTGCCGAATCTGAACCTTGGGTTTGGTGGTCAGATCTGGGTTGGCAGCGGATTCAGTGGAAGGAAGATATATGTCGGCAGAAGATTTGGTTGAGGGTGGTTGAGGAAGGTTCTCGGCGAGCTCGTCAGAGCGTGGTTGGCCGAGGTGTCCTTGTTATTGCTCAGGAGGGGGGGGGCCTTGGCCTTACCAGGGTGATGGGTGCCAGATCTAAGCTTTGGGTTGGGTAGTCAGATCTGGGTTGGCACCGGCTTTGGTGGGAGGAAGGTATAAGGATGCGGAAGGTTGGTGGTTTAGGGTTAGGAGGTTGCCAAGATAAGGGAGGGGCGGCGTTGGCAAGCAACGTTGGTGAAGCGGAGTTTATAAAGGCGAAAGGTTGCTAACGGAGGCGGTGAGGAAGGACCAAGGCGAGCTTGTCAAAGCTTGGTTGGCCAAGGTGTCCTTTGGTTGCTCAAAGGGAAGGGGGTGGAAACCGGCTTGGCTGTGGAGAGTCGCCGGATCTGAACGTCTGGTTTGGTTGGCGGCGGCAGCGATGGGAGGAAGTTTTAGGGTTGAGGAAGTGTTGGGTTGGCGGAAGATAGTGGTTGTAGGTTTTAAGAGCGAGGCTCTGATACCATGTAGAAACTAATAAAGTTTAGGAATAATGGCATAACCTTTTCATTGATATTGTGAACATATTTATAGGGTTACAATACTTGAATACAATACTTCTACACAAGTTAACCTAGAGTCTAAATACAAGAGGATTAGGAAACCTAAATACAAGAGGAACTAGGAAACCTAAATACAAGTAAATTAGGAAAGTATAATCTAAAGATAATTATAATATATTACAAATATATTATATTCACTAATACTATAAATATAATATATATGAAATATATTATATTCTCTTATATGTACATCCACTTGTTGTCATTGTCTTTTTGTTTATTAGACTTTCTCTTACATGTTTCTCGATGCCAAATGATTGTTAAGTAATTTTAGAGTTATGACATGAGAAGAGCTCCATATGTTGGAGTATGTCAATTGAAAAGTATTGGGTTACGGTGTCATTCATTTAGTATTAAACATTTTTAGGAGATCGTGGGGTGCACGACTTATATTGCATCACCACGGGTCCTGAGCGGCTTTTGATCCAAAGTACAAAAGAGGAAAGAACCGATTTGACGATTTTTGAGAGAGAAAGAGGAAGTTAATATAGGAGAAAAGTGAAAATAAAATGAGTTTTGAATGTAAGGGTGAGAAGAAAGGCAATAAATCTATATATATATATATATATATATATATATATATACTCCGTATATATGATAAGAAACATTAGGTTGTGTCACTTCACTACCTTTTGATAAATCTTCATAGTAAAATATTCATGTAAATGTTTTAAAAACTTTTTGATTTCTAGCAATTAACTAATAATAATACATATTAATAATTAATATGATAAGAAGAATTAATATTAGTATATGTGTGAGGCTAACCGCACACCAAATTATACTCTCTACACCCTAATTATATATATATATATAATTGTAGCATTTCAAGACATTAAAATAATATAAAATTAAGGGTTAGGGTGCAGTCTATGTTCCCTTTAACCTTAAAAAAACACACCTCAATTTTATCTATACTCCACTTATTTAATTCACCAACCAACCTCCATCCACCCAATTAACACCCAAACACTCTCACCAACTCAACAAACACATACTGAAGAAAGAAGAAAAATCGCACAAAGAGGAAGAAGAGCCAATGCATAGAAGGAGGAAGACGACGAATGCACGGGAGGAAAAAGAGAGGGAATTACACAACTAAGCTTACACACATTTCTCTTAGAACGCTCACCCCCAAACCCAGAACAAATACTGGATATGTGTTAGGATATTGTTTAGGATAGTAGTTAGTCAAAAATTGGTTTCTAATAGAGAATTTGGTTGAAAAATGTTGAGAATTTGAAATGGGTTGTGCGTCCCTGGTTTGGTGCACATAAGGAATTGGTGTGTGTGGCCAAGGCTTGGTGCACAGAAGGAGGTGTGTGCGGCAATGGCTTGGTGCAACGAAGTTGGTGTGTGTGGTAGATAGGTGATGCACAGTAGGAGGATTGTGCGGCAGCCATGTGGTGCACAATAGGAGGACTATACAACATACATGTGGTGCACAAGAGGAGGAATATATAATGAATACTTATATTATTTGTCTACATAACTTCTTTAAGCTTCATATATGATATTTTTCAACAATGTGATGTTTAGGGTTTGAGTTTGAGAGATTTTTTGTAGGAAATTTAGTAGAGGAGATAAAGTAAAGAAAAATGAGAATAGAGGGAAGAGATTTAGCATATATAAAATTTAACACATTTGTAATTAGAATATTTAGGGTATAAGTAGAATATATTCACATTTTATATAATGACATTATTGTGATTAGGTAGTGGGGTGTAGAAAGAAATTATTGAGGTGCATTTAGTAGAAAGATGTCTTTTGTCATTTTACACAATGATATTTTTGCAATTTTTTTAACTTGGGGTGTAGAGAGCACATATTTGTGTGTGGTTAGTTTGACCCTTAGTATATATAACCTCTTTTATTTTCAATAGTAAAAGTCTTATATTTAAAATCTTTTACAACTAACATTGTTTCTAACCAATATGAGATAAAACTTTTCTATTAATAATAAAAGGTGGAAGTGACATACAACTCTTCTATTTGTAATAAAAGGTGATGTTATTAATCTAATGACTTTTAAAATAAACATCAATTTATAATCAATGTAAGAAAATTTCTCTTCTAATGGTAATAGTAGTAGAGATGTACTATTTCATATTGGTTATAAATTGATGTTAATTAAAAAATTCTAATGATAAAAGACTTCTATTTATCATCATAGAAGAGATGCATATATCTTACATTGCTTAGAAAAAATATATATGCTAGCTTTAAAAGTCTTATATAAAAGACTCCTAATCTTATTACCAATAAAAGAGATGCAAGAAACATCTCTTCTAATGATAACTAGTTTTACACCTGTGTGTTTAACACACGAAATCAAAACTTTTTTTTAATTATGTTATACTCAAGCAAAACGATAAAGTTAATAAAAAATAATTTAATTATTAAATAATATGATACCTAACATTTTTTGTAGAACCTTCAACCATACATTGTTGAGAACCAACAATTAAATCAAACAAAAGAAGAAACTAAAACTTAAATAAAAAATATTCACCATAACATTTTTTATATACACGACATTTCAATTAAGAAATCAAAAACCAAAGAGAGAAGGAAAGAATAAAGTTAGGTTTTAATTGGAATCCACTAAAAGACTAATTTTTCTTTTATTTATCAATGTCCTTGACCCAATGGCCCTAATATAGAATTGTTGGATAACTCATACACATTTCGAGAATGGTGTGGTCTGCATACCATTTATTCCAACAACATAACAAACGGTTGCTCTTCTAACTAAGAGGTTGTTTGATATGATTCGGACCAGGAAGCAAGATTGGAGGAACTGTGGACCTTGCGGACGCAAGGGTCCATAGACCTTGCGACCGCAAGGTCTCCAGAAAAGGCTGCCGTTTTTTGTTTATTTTCCTGTTTTATTGTTTGGGTAATTTTAGTTTCCTTTTTATTTAGAGTTTCCTTTATTTAAGAGTTTCTTTTTAATTAGAGTTTCCTTTTAATTAGTTTTCTTGTCCTACAAGCATTAGGGTTTATTTTGTAAGCCTATAAAAAGGCATTCTTAAACATTGTTTTAGGTAGAGAATTTTGATTAATAAAAACGTGAGTTGATTTTCTGGTTAGAAAATTGTTTCTTTGAGTGTCCTGGATTGGAAGCTCGGATTATAAACATCGTGGATTCGTTGTTTATAATTGAATTCGACTTATCGAGTTGGAGAGTCATCCCAATTGTGGCGTCATTCACAATTCAAGGTTCGCGTCATCTCGAGGCGTTGGGTCGCGAGTCATTCATCCTAATACCTTTCTAGGAGATCTTTGGGTCCGTTCCGTTATCATTTGGTATCAGAGCAATCCTAGTTACGGTAATTCCATTCTATCTTAAAATTTTGCGTATTCATCGTTCTAGTTGTTAAACCCTAATTGTTCTAGGGTTCATTATTCAAAAAAAAATTGCTGTTCATTCGAAATCACTGTTCACGCCGGAAAACACTGTTCACGTCGGTTACTGTTCACGGTACTGTTCACCTATTTAAAAAATTTTTTGTTATTTTTTTAATTATTAATTCATCTAGTTGTGTTAAATTACTTGGATCATCAATCCTTGTTTAATCGTGTTGTTTTCAATTTTGAAATCCTAATTGTTCTAGGGTTTGTTATCTTGAGTGCATACACGTAAGGGAGAGTCACCAACAATCACCATGACCGAAATGAAACTCCGGCTAAAGGGGTTCCTATTGTTAATCCGACACAATATTATGATGTGATACTTGCCGCATGGAAGAATTTAATGTGAAGTTTGCTCAAATAAATGAGAGATTTGATAGACTTGAGGAGGATAGGCGAAGGGAGGAACCTAGGGAGCGTGGGAGCTCAAAGAAGTAACCAATTAGAAGAAGAATTTAATGAGCTCGGTTTGGGAGAAAATCATGGAAGAGGAAGGCGAGATTCAAGGAGAGAGGAAAATAATTGGGAAACCATTAAGTTAAAGATTCTGTTTTTAAGGGGTCAAGTGATCCGGATGAGTATTTTGATTGGGAAAGAAAAATCGAAAGTATTTGATTGTTATACCTACAACGAATTGCGGAAAGTCAAATTAGGCTGCCGCCGAGTTAAGTGGACTATGCTAGTATCTGGTGGGATCAACTGATAGCGATAGGAGAAGAATTGGGATGCGATTTACTACATGGGAAGAAATGAAGCGTCTTGTGTCATCGGTTTGTTCCTAATCACTATTATAGGGGTGTTCTACATAAATTAGAAGTGACACGGGGTTCGAAAAGTGTTGAAGACTATCACAAGGAGATGGAGATGTTATTTGCTAGGGGCCAATTTGGGTGAAGATGCAGAAGTAACAATGACAAGATTTGGCGGGGTTTGAATCATAATATTGCAGATATTGTTGATTTACACCAATATGAGGACTTGGGTGAAATGGTGCAGGCGGTCAAGATAGAGCAACGACAAAAGAGGGAGGAGTACCACTCGTCCAAGTAGTTCAACTCGGTGCAACAACAAGATAAGATCACAAACAAGGTTGAGCCCAGAAGCAAAAATGGCTACGATTCCACAAGAGCCCCAAAGGGAAGCTGAAAATCCCGAGGTTGAAGTCTAAGGAAGTGCAATGTTTCAAGTGCAAGGGTGGGGACACTTAGCGCGTGAGTGTGCCAATCAACGGGTTATGGTGGTACGTGGCAACGAGGTGAGAAGAAGAGGATGATGAACATGAAGTCATTGAAGCCGAGGGACTTTATAAATCTAGAGGCTTTGGTTTCTGTCGCGTGTTGAATATGGAAGCTAAGGAGGAAGGATATGATCA
>JABEVN020001122.1:0-26287 GCA_013146195.2 Codonopsis lanceolata | reverse complement strand
CCATTGAAGTGGGAGCCAATAGGCACGATCATCGCGTCCTTTAAGCGAATATCATTCGATTGAATGAAAGAAGCGATCAGAAAATCAATGTGATTCTGGCGGCAAGATTACGGCGGATGCATCAAAGCAGTCTTTGGCGCCAGATAGATTACATCTGGAGGTTTGGTCAAGCATCGAGTGACTCAATTGTCATGCCAAAGAAACAACCCCGCCCGACAATCGAGGTTGTGTTTCTTTGGCGACCTCACGAATTGAGCACATACGCCTCAGAGATGTGAGCCAGAGGAGGCTAAATTCGGGTGAGAAGAGGCGTATTTTCTATGCATGAATTGAGACCACGAGACTTTTCGAAGTTCGAAATCGCCACCATAATTGAAGAGAAAAGCCTTAATCACATCGGTTGACGGCGAATTCCTATGCCACCTTACGCCGTTGGGCGACAACGGTTTGTCAAAGACCCGGTGAGCTTCGGCTTGGTTTCTATAGAGCCCAGAAAAAAGTTTGCCAAGATTACATTGATAAAATTGATCGTCGAGGTTGGAGGCTCCAAAATAGCAAAAGGGTAAAGCGTGATGGGATTCACACGTGGTTGATTAAAGTGACTCTTCTGCATGGTTGAGGAAAGCACCGTGCCAAGAAGCAATTTTACCTTGGAGCTTTCTATCGGGGATCAAACAAACACTTCTTTTTCGCCCTTCAAAAAGAGGGCACCAAGGTAGATGAGGGGAAGAGATTGATGAGTAAAACCCAGTATTCTAGCCGAATGGAGACTAAGCGAGATGCAAAGAATAGATCTAGAGGAAACAAAGCAGCTCTTATTTTGATTAATACTGCCCGCAGCCTTCATACCGAGAAGCGTAGATCGATGTCGGCCAAGCGAAGCTTTTTTCCCGTTGCAAAAATAAGAATATCATCGGCGAAGGCCGATGAGAGACTATAGAGCGGCCACTACTCGAGGAGAAAGCCGGATGGGGGTGATTGAAATGAAGATTGTTGAGACCACGGCTAAGAACTTCTGCAGAAATTATAAATAAACTTGAGAAGGCGGATCCCTTGGCGAAGTCCTCTTGAGGATTGGAAGAAACCGGCGAGAGAACCATTTAACAATAAGCGAGAACCAGTTCTTCGAGATAATACGCCACATCAAATCAATAAAAGTTTATTTCACGAACCCAAAACGCCTTAGCACTTTAATGAGGAAGAACCAAGAAACTCGATCAAAGGCCTTCTCCATGTCAAGTTTAATAAAGATGTTTGCCCCATTTACCTTTTTCTTGAGGTGGTAAGAGAGCTCGTGGGCGAGCAAAAGATTGTCTTGGATCAACCTTCCCTTGGTGAAAGCGCTTTGATTGTCGGAAATAATGCAAGGAAGAATATTCGTCAAAGCGAGACGCATAAAAACTTTGGAGATAATCTTGTTACTGAAATTGCACAAACTTATTGGTCTGGAGGTCCTTAAAAGACTCCACATGTTGAGTTTTTGGAATAGTAACAATAGATGTGCTCGCCCAAGCCTTTGGCATGTCAAAACCTGCGAAAAATTCTGCAATGGCCATGTAGAGATCGGGAGAGATAATATCGGCGTGAAAAACTTAGGGAAAACCATCAGGACCATTGCACTATCGCCATTAAGGGAAAAGACCGCGTCTTTTATTTCTTCAAGGCTGGGGGTGGCGGTAAGAAGACGGTTTTGCTCTAACGTGATAAGAGGAGGGATACAATCAAGGAGCTCATTATCTCTAGTAGCACAAGCCGAAAGCTGATGTTGATAAAACTCCGCCGCTTTAATATCGACCTCGGTTGTGACAATAGTGCCAGGTGCATGTTCTTGATTTTGTGAATATGGAGCTTGTTTCGAGATTGAGAGACCGATGAGTGAAAGAGCTTAGAGTTTCCATCCCCTCTTTAAGCCACTCGAGGTGAGATTTTTGGCGCCAAAAATCTTCTTCTAGCTTGAGCAAGCGTTTAAGGTTAGCTGGCTAGATGGAGGGCCTCTCGGTTGGAGCGGCATTATCATTTTCATAATCAATCTCCTTAGCCAAAACTTCATCTTGACACTTTTGATTGTTTGGAAGACATTGCCAAACACCTCTTTGTTCCGGTTTTAAGAGTTGCTTTTAACCGCCCTCAATTTACAAGAAAATTGGGCCATAGGCTTGCCTCTCGCGGGGGACTCCGATCCAAGCGCCTTTACAACATCTATAAAGCGATAGTGAGGCGTCCAAATATTCGGGGAATCGGAATGGGCGGGGCCTAGAATTCACCAGACGGAGATAGAGACTAAGAGAGGCGAGTGATCGGAGCAGTACGATTGAGATGATCATTCGTCGTTAGAGCAAAAAGAACTCCAATTGGCATTACAACAATCTGTCAATGCGTTGGAAGATAGTAGCACGCCATCTCGGTTATTGCTCCAAGTAAATTTGCTTCTGAAAAACCAATATCGGTCGGACGGATGCGTTTAGACAAGCTTGAAAATCCGCGGCACCTTGTCTATCCCACCCAAGACCTCCAAGCTTTTCATGCGGATTTAAGACTATGTTAAAATCTCCCAAACGAGCCAAGGCGTCTGAAAAATCCGCCTAAATCAATTAAATCAGTCCATAATTCTTGACGATCCATGGATGAGCACTTGGCATAAACCGAGGTGACAAAAAGCAAGGTTGAGGCCAAGAAAAATGTTTTATCGAAGGGTAATCGTTGGGCAAAGATCTGAATAACCCGGCGAGTGTAAAAGCCGATTTAACCGTAATCCATATTGAATTAGCAACATTACTAAAGAAGTATCGACATTTGAGCTTTTTAGCAATAATGGAAATTTTCAACTTATCTATCTTAGGTTCACAGATGGAAAAGAACTGAATATGATGCAGTTTGGCTAGCTTTTTAAGTCGAGAAACCGTGGAGTCGTTACCCACGCCCCGAAGATTCCAGAACAGGCAACTAATCGTCATGAGAAACATTGGAGCTGGAACTTGTGTGTGACTTAACATGCAAAGATGATCGAGTATTCGAGTCGATTGTCGCCGCTTCCGAGTATTTTTCTTAGATTTTGGAATCTCCAAATTCAAAGCTTCGGAGGAGCGTCATCAGGATCTGAAACTTCCTCTTCGCAAGTCTCCAGAATCGCGAATTTATTAGGAGATAAGGGGATTGAATCTCTGGTCTGATCAATGGATTGGGTATCCTTCCCTTCAGAATCCTTAGTTTCGTTAGAGGCCGAAATCTTGTCATTGGCAATGGGAGCATTATTGTTAGCCTGAGCGTAAAATTTTCATTGGCTGTAGAAATATCAACCTTTTCCTTCTGCTTTAAAGGATTGCTAGTAACCTCGACAGGTTCCACCACTTCCTCAATTAGAATCACATTAACAGGATCCGAGTGTTGCTTTGAGCCGCAGTATAGGGAGCATTATCATCTGCTTGAACATCTTTAGGATGGCTTGAGGGATTCAGATTAATGTTAACGGGCTTTGGGTCTTTAGGGGAACTTTCTGGCAGATTATTTATTTTTTCCGTGGCGACATTGGTAGGAACATCACTAGCAGAAGTAACCTTAGGCCGCCACTGCATGTTAGGGTTTTCTGAAACTTGGGTAGGACGCTTAGGCACATTTGGGTTATCTGAGCCTTGGTTAGGGTTTCCTTGAGAAGGCATTGAAGGCTGATCTGTTGCCGTTTCCTTACCCTTATCCGATTGTGACTGCCTAAGATATGATTTACACGAGTGGCCATCGTGTCCTTGTCTATGACAATAAGTGCAATATAGGGGAAGGCGTTCGCTCGATAGGCGCCGTAAGCCTTCGATGGTCCGCACTCGATCCAGCATTCGGCTTGGGATTGGTTGCGAGAAGGTTAACTTCGATCTGATTCTTGCTACACTTGGTCTTGAGAGATTGGCGATTGGGAGTCAATAGTAAGCGGCTTACCTATCAAGTTAGCCAAAGAAAACAAAGCCTGTTTATTAAAAAGATAGATAGGGAGATGAGGAAGAGCGAACCAGACTGGGACGATTGGACTCTCTACGTCCGGCCGAAAAGAAGGCGTCCACTTAAACACACGCATTGGAGAAGATCCCACAAACCACTGATCTTTTATCCATAGCCTCTGAAAGTCGGCTTCATGATGGGTATGAATCAAGATGTGCTTTTGATCCAGATGTCCTATAGAGACGGCCGCTTTTAAGCCGAAAGTTAGGAACTCCTTCCTTAATACTTCCATGGAAGGACGACCATGGGAAAACTTACCCACGAGAGATAAATGAAAGGGTTTAGATAGGGTTTCAATGAGGGAGGGAGAGAGTTTGAGGGTGGTTCACCTTTAAACGTGGATGGAGGGATGATAGGAAAAGAAGTTGGTGAAGGAGCCGTGGAAGTCAAGATGGAGGCAAAGGATTTCTTGGTCGTGGGGAAGGGGAGGCGGAGGGGATGCCCCGTCAGGAGGAGCCTCGGCCGTGGCCGCTTCCATGCCAAGGCAGTGCAAACCGGCTAACCCTAGGAAAACTTAGAGAGAATTCTAGAGAGAGAATTAATTTCCTCCATGGACTAAATGCAAGAAATGTATTCCAAATTTGAAACACTTAAAAGAATCCATGTTTCTTTATCTAGTGATTTTGAAAGAATTTCTGAAGAAAACTGTGAGCTTAATAAGATCAATGAGCTTTACAAAGTTCAAAAAGAGTTGCCTTTGGGAATCTAAAAGTCTCAATGAAAAATATGAGATTCAAGCAAAAATCTCGATGCCCAAATTTGCCGACCTTGTAGAAAGAAATCTTCGACCGACCAATGTTGTTGATACTTACTCAAAGTCAAAAGGCGATGTAGAAACTATCATCGACAACGAAAGATCATGAAGACCAACATGGTCTTGGATACTCAAAAGATGATGAAGGTGTGAGATCAAACAATCAAAAGGTGAACCTAAGATTCAAAAGGACAAGGGATTAGTCTATAATGTTGTACCATTCACTTATCCCGTAAATAAGAGTCAAGACAAGAGGTACATCAACAAAAGGATAGGGTGAACAATGAAAGTTGTCGGCCTTCGTCCGTCACAAACCTCAAAATCGTCGGCTAACTCAACAACCGACAAATGTCGGTCCGACAAGTGTCGCTAGGCGACAAAAGAGGAGGATTCAGAAGAAGGGCAACTGACAAGTTCAAGCCAATAAATTTGTTGCTGCTAAGACCTCAAAGCTGAATCAAAAGGAATCAAAGAATTCACCTCAAATGACTGATAAACCTGGGTATCACAAGTGTAATATTTGTTCTACTTTTGGTCATCAGACACATGAATGCTTATATAGATTTAAACCTATTGACAGAATCAAAAAGCCTAATTACAGGCAAGTCTGGATACCGAAGAAAACTAACCCTTTGGACCCAAAAGTATAAAGGGTACCATGATTTAAATATTCATATTTCAGGTATGCTTAATGGCTGATGATCATTCAACTGACATATGGATATTAGACAGTGGATGCTCCAGACACATGACTGGATCAGCTGAACTTCTTACTAACATTATTGCAGCAAAAGGACCTTCTGTAATCTTTGGGGACAATTCAAAAGGAAAAACTATCGGCTATGGATCCATTATCAGAGGATCTATAATAATTGAAAATGTCTCTTTGGTACAAGGTCTGAAACACAATCTTCTAAGTATCTCACAATTCTGTGATAAAGGTATGAGCTGCTCATTCTCCTCCACACATTGTTTCATCAAAAATAGCCTCACCAATGAAATTTTGCTTACTGGAACTAGAAAAAGAAATGTTTTTGCTATAGATTTACTTTCCTTAAATAGCAACACTCAAATTTGTCTGGTAGCAAATAATATTTCCAAAAATTCATGGCTTTGGCACAAAAGACTTTCACATTTAAACTTTAAGTATCTTTCAAAACTTTCAAAAGGAGATTTGGTAAAAGGTTTGCCTTCCATAAATTGTCCCACTGACAGAAAATGTCATGCCTGTATTTTGGGAAAAATAACAAAAACCTCTTTTAAACCAAAACCATGTCTTTCTACCAAAAGAACTCTTGAGCTCCTACACATGGATTTATTTGGCCCTGTAACTACTGCAAGCTTAGGAGGAAACAGGTATACATTAGTTGTTGTGGATGACTACTCCAGATACACTTGGGTTGAGATGATGCAATCCAAAGATGAAACTTACAGCATTCTCACTTCCCTATTCAGAATTCTTCAAACTCAAAAGGAATGTGAGATTATAAGTGTTAGATCTGACAATGGTACATAATTCAAAAATCTTGGGATGGACACATACTGTGATGATCATGGAATTGATCATAACTTTTCAGCAGTGAGAACACCTCAGCAAAATGGTATAGCTGAAAGGAAGAACATGACTCTGATTGAAGCAGGTAAAACAATGATAGCTGAAGCAAATTTGCCAAAATACTTTTGGGCAGAAGCTGTCAACACAGCATGTTTTACTCAGAATAGATCTCTCTTAAACAAATTTCATGGTAAGACTCCTTATGAAATATGGAGAGGTAGAACACCTAACATTGCCTTCTTTAAAATCTTCGGGTGCAAATGCTTCATTCATTACAATGGTGGAGACTACAGAGGTAAATTTGATGAAAAAGCTGATGAAGGTATTTTTGTTGGTTATGCCAAGCATAGTAAAGCCTATAGAGTTTATAATAGAAAAACTCAAGTAATTGTTGAATCTATGCATGTTAATTTTGATGAATCAAGTTTAATTGAGCATTGTGAAACTCCTGATGTTACTAACAATTTTGAAATATTTGAGACAGGAAACAGTACAGGTTCAATTCAAAATAATCCTCCATCTTCAACTCCTACTTCAGAAACTCTAAACCTTCAAAATGAACCTAAACAGACAGACACCCTTCAGCCAGCTGACAATCCTCATCCTATTACAATAGATCAGTCAGCTGACACACCTAGTCCTAAAGCCATTCAGTCAACTGACACACACCCATCTCTACCTTTACAAACTGAGCCTCTTGCTGATCTTCCTAAGGAAATTAGGGAAGCTAGACATCATCCAGTTTCAAATATCATTGGAGACCCTTTTGCTGGTCTAAGAACCAGAAGTAGCTCCAGAAATGAAACTCTTGATTCTCATGCCTTTGTCTCTTCCATTGAACCCAAAAAGATTGATGAAGCCTTGGAAGATCCCCAGTGGATTGAGGTCATGCAAGAAGAGTTGAATCAGTTTGAAAGATGTAAAGTTTGGGAACTTGTGCCTAGACCCACAGATCAACAAGTCATTGGAACAAAATGGGTGTTCAGAAACAAGTTGGATGAAGAAGGAAATGTTACAAGAAATAAAGCAAGGTTGGTAGCCCAAGGATATAGACAGGAGGAGGGCATTGACTATGATCAAACCTTTGCTCCTGTAGCAAGACTTGAAGCCATCAGATTATTTCTTGCCTATGCAACCTTCAAGGACTTCAAGGTATACCAAATGGATGTGAAAAGTGCATTCTTGAATGGAGACCTTCAAGAACAAGTATTTGTTGAACAACCTCCTGGTTTCATTGACCTCAAAAAGAAGGACCATGTATACAAGTTAAGAAAAGCCCTTTATGGTCTTAAGCAAGCACCAAGAGCATGGTACGAAACTCTATCCAAATTCCTTATGGAAAAAGGATTTCAAAGAGGTAAAATCGACACTACTCTTTTCTCTTTGAAGCACAAAGGTAATATTTTACTAGTCCAAATTTATGTTGATGATATTATTTTTGGATCTACTAATGAAATTTTGTGCAAGAGATTTGAGCATCTTATGAAAGGAAAGTTTGAGATGAGTATGATGGGAGAACTAACATACTTCTTAGGTTTGCAAATCAAGCAAACTGAGGAAGGAATCTTTATTCATCAATCTAAATATACTAGAGAGCTGATCAAGAAGTATAATCTTCAAGAAGCCAATTCAGCAAACACTCCAATGGGAGTTGAATGTCATCTAGTTACTGATGAAAAGGGTAAGCCAGTTAATACAACTGAGTACAGAGGTATAGTTGGATCTCTTCTTTATTTAACAGCTAGCAGACCTGATATCATGTTTGATGTATGTATATGTGCTCGTTTTCAAGCTAATCCTAAGGAATCTCATATGATTGCAGCTAAAAGAATCATTAGATATTTGATTGATACTGAAAAGTTTGGCATTTGGTATCCCAAAGACTCTTCTTTTAATCTAACAGGATATTCAGATGCTGACCTTGCAGCCTGCAGAGTTAATAGAAAAAGCACCAGTGGAACATGTCAGTTCCTTGGAAAGCAGGTTTCATGGTTTCATGGGCATGTAAAGCAAGCTTCGTTTCCACTTCAACAACCGAAGCCGAATATATTCTTCTTTGGAAGCTGTTGTTCTCGATTCTTTGGATGAAACAAAGAAGCGATTCTTGGACTATGAAATGCCCTATGGGAACCTGTCCTATTTATTGTGATAATACTTCTGCTATTTCAGTCTCTAAAAACCCTGTCATGCATTCTAAAACCAAGCACATAGACATCAGATATCATTTTTTGAAAGATCATGTTGAAAAAGGAAATGTTCAGTTAGAATATGTTCCTACTGAATTTCAATTAGCTGACATTTTTACAAAAGCCCTGAAAGCTGACAGATTTGAATTTTTAAGAGGAGAATTAGGAATGCTTATAATGTCATAGAAAGATACATTTGACTTGACTAACTTATGCAGGGTATACTTCAGTTTTTGTGCATCAAGCTGACAATTTATATCAGCAAGCAAATGGTCAGCCAGTAGCTCAAGGAAATAGTTGTCAGCCAGTAGCTGACACATGAAGCTCTTGTACAACAAAGCCTCTCAGCTGACAACCATCAGCTGACAAAACTTCTCTTCATTCCTTGATTGAATTTGTCAGCCAGTAGCTGACAAACACTCACAGCTGATACATATTAGCTGACAAATTGTCCAGCTGACATATTTATGAACTGATAATGCAGTGATTAACAGTCACTGTCCAGGTAGTCTCTAAGCCTTAAGTCAAAGCTGATCGTATCTCAGCTAAGATTTAATCTCTATTTTATTTAAAATTCCTCATTTATTTCCCGCCATTTATTTTCCTTGGAACTCGCAAAACTTTCTTGAAAAGCCAAAATGACCTTTCCACTAACCCACCAACTCTGGCGGTTGAAATGACGTGGTTTCACAAAAACGGCTCATCATTGTGATAATGACTATCTGTCATAAATTGCTATTTTTATCACAAAAAATGAAATTCTGTGTACTTTATCACTACACTCCATATCTTCGCTTTTAAAACCCACTATAAGAGTCCGTACGTATCTTATCCCCTTTAAAAACTCACTCACTGTCTCACTTCTTACTTACCTTCTTCTTCTTCTTCAAAACCCTAAAAATCTAAGTATATCGGCTGGAAACTCCATTGATACCCGTAAAGCACTCTGAACAGAGTGTGGTATCGCCGGAGGACACAACGCCACGTACTTGGTCAAACAAAAAGCTTTCAAACACTGTTCTAACCCTAAAATCTTTCGGTACTCTCTATTTCTCTCAAAATCCTTCTTCTTTCTTTTGCTTTTAACAAGTTCTTAACTTGTCTGCTAATTGTTTCAGGAGATGGCTTTAAATACAGCTATTGGATGCCTTCTCGATGTCGTTTCTCTGAATGAAGAACCTCTAGGACTCGAGTTGATTCATCTTGTCACCGCAAATGGGTTAATGCCTCTACTATCATTCAGCATCCGAAACTACAGCTGCCAACTGACTGAGGAATTTTTCATGGGAATGGATGAAAACCCAGCCGATCCTTTTTCTCTCATAGGTAATATCAGAGGTGTTCCAGTTGTGTTCGACTCGGAGACCATCACTGCTGCTTTCCCCGGCCTCTATGACGACGGGTCTACAACCTACACCATTCCTGATGAAACCCAGCAAGCAGGTTGGATTACCATGAGGGGTGAAGTTCCAGTGGAGCTTGCATACGACAGGCACAAGCATCGCTTTGCTCCTCTCCACTATGCCCTAGCCACAGTGATAGATAAATGCCTGATAATCAAGTCTGGGGGTCATGACAAAATTACTGAGGCCCAAATGTTCCTTATGGAAGGAATTGTGGAAAATTGTGAAATGAATTGGGGAGCCATTCTGGTAGAGTGTGTGAAGGTGAATATTGCCAAATACAAAGACAACATGGAAACTGGGAATCCAAGACTGACTCATCACTTGATTATAAACCAGTTCCTTCGATCCATTCCAGCTCTTCAGCACGTACTCATCACTGTTGGTGATCTTGAACCAGTCAAGATCAAGAAGTATGTTGCTGCTGATGTCAGGAGAGCTAGTATTTCTAGCAGATTTGGTCAGGAGGCTCAACCAACTCAGTCCAGTAGGAGACCAAGAAGGACAAGGACCCAAGCCCTTACTGCTGTATCATCCAGTCGGCCAGCTGATGATGGTCAGCAAGCTGAAGTTGCTCAGCCAAGTGCTCAGCCAAGTGTTCAGCCAACGAGAGTTCAGCCTCCAAGGGGTCAGTCAAGTGGTCAACCAAGGGTCGGCAAGACGTGGTCGGCCGGTGATATGCCGAGGTGAAGTTCTTGAAAGAAGGCAACCAAGGAGGAGGAGATCGACATCGCTACAAAGAGACAAAGAAGGAATCCTGAGTTGAATCCAGGTACCTTTGTCCCTTTCTCTCCCTCTACTGCAGCTGATCCTGCTCCCATCTCTCCCCCTTCTGATCCAAATTCCCCAAACACTGCTCCAATCAAGTTTTTCCCTCCCATTAGGAATCCTACCTTTCATCCTAGGCATTCCTATTATCAAGCAAATCCCGTTCCAATTCCTCCAAACTGGGTCTTTCCCATAGATCATTTACCATACTTTGTTCAGTTTCTTCTCTCCTTCCATGAGGAGAAGAAAACTGACAAACCCCCTGTCAACCCAGTCAAATACATCGACCACAATTTGAAAAGGAGACCTTATGTTTTGTATCCTGCCACCCCAAATCTTAGTCAAGAAGACTTAGTAGCAAATTATGGAAAGTACTTTGATCCTCTCCCTCTGCTATGGAACAGATTCTATCTTTCAAACGATAGATTTGTCCAAGATGAACTTGTCTATCTGGCCTGGACCATTTATAGTAAAGTCCATAATCTTCCAGCTCTCCCCCCAAATGATCCTTTCCTAGTTGGCAGACCTGCACTGCCTGAAGATGATGAACTTAACCAAGACTGGGAACAACCCTCTGTTGAGCCAGACAAGT
Source organism: Codonopsis lanceolata (assembly GCA_013146195.2). Taxonomy (NCBI): domain Eukaryota; kingdom Viridiplantae; phylum Streptophyta; class Magnoliopsida; order Asterales; family Campanulaceae; genus Codonopsis; species Codonopsis lanceolata. The sequence continues at coordinate 15,042 of JABEVN020001122.1, read as the reverse complement.
TAGCTAGGATCCAGAGAGCTGCCAATAAATATGTTCAGGATGCAGTAAATGCTGCCAATTTAGCCTACATTGAGTTACACAGACGGATGGCCTCCATGCCAGGAGGAGCTTCCATGGACACAGCTTTTCCAGATGCTATGTCAAGTCAACCAGCCCCCTTAATTACTGAATCAATACCCACTGTTCCTCACATCACTCCTTCAGCTGTTCCATTCGTAGTGTCAGCCACCACCATACCTGTTTCTGTCTCACCTCAGCCAATTGCCATTTCCACTTCAACTCTGCAACCTATCTCTCTTCCATCCTTCACTCCAGTCACTGATGCCTCATCTTCCATTCCAACCACAACTGTTGCTCTCCCCACTTTACCCACATCCGGCCCAGCTCTTCAACCTTCAGTTCCTCTTCCAGTTACTCTTCCATCCACTCCAGCGCTCTCAGTCCCTCAACCAGTTCAAACTGTGTCAATCACCCTGCCTTCCATCTCACCGGTATCAGTCACTCCCACTCTTGATCAATCTCTGTCAGCCATGCCTCACCCTGCTCCGCCTGTGTCAGCCACTCCCTCTTCTGCTCCAGAAATTTCAGTCATTCCTCTATCAGTCCCCCTCATGTCAGTCATTACATCCATTCCTCCCTTGACTGCCACTATCCCTGCCTCCCTTCCCACTGTGTCAGTTGCACCTGTGGTTTCAGCTGCTATCCTTATCTCTTCACCGCAATGCTTCTCTTCCTCTTCCCACAACTGACATACCCTCTCACCCAAACCAAGCCTCACCACTGCTCATTCTGCCTGATCTTTCTCTTCACACATCCCACACCCTTTCTGTCAGCCCAGTATCTATCTTCAAGCCTACTGATCCCGAACCTTACCTAGAAGAAGATTTTGGTTCCCTCTCCCCTGAAAAATCTATGGACCAAACCTTCATGAACTCTTCTTCTGACTCCTCCAAATCCACTTCTGAGGACGAGTCTCTTCTCTCTCCCTCTCAGTTAGCCAGTAGGAAAGCTAGACAACAACGCAAAATTATTTCAAAAGCTTTGCTTCATCCTACTGGCACAAAGATTGTCTTTCCTGAAGACATGCCTACCCCTTCACCTGAGCCCGAAGCCCAAATCCCAGCCTACCCCATGGATGTGTTCTTCCCCCCTGACCCTGAGGATGCTGATATTCACACCCATCAGCTATTCTCGGATGAACCTCAGCCAACTCAACCACCTGCTCAAGCTTCTGCCGCCTCGAGTTCTATGTCTCTGTCAGCTAAGCTCGATCTTTTATATACTCATCACCTGCATATGAAGTCAGTCTTTACCCGTCAGACACATCAGCTTGCTACACTTCAGCAACAGGTTGCCTCTCTGCTTCCAAACCTCACCCAGATCATCACCACCGAGGTGCAAGCTGCCATTGCTGTTGGTGCTCCTCGTGAAGCTCATATGGATGACTGGAGGACTCTCTTGCTCTACCAACAAGAGTGGTCCAATCATGCTTTCAATGCTGAAGCTGCTATGCTTCAAACCATTCAGGAGGAGAAGAAGCAGAAAGCTCGAGCTGATGCTTACATGGCCGAAAACCAGATTCTCAGGGATCGACTAAAGCTGATGCCTGATCAGCCAGTGACACCTGAAGCTGACATTGCAGAAAGAAATGCTGAAGCTGAAAAAGAACCAGAACCTGAAGCACAAGCAGAAGTGGCTCAAGCAGAACCCCATCCAGTAACTGAAGGAGAAATTCAAGCAGAACAAGTACTGAAAGCTGAAGCTACAGAAAATGAAGCTGAAGTTGGTCCATCAGTTGAAGCAGTCCATCGGTTTAAGGTTTAAGGTTTAATGGTTTAGGGTTTAAGGTTTATGGTTTTAGGATTTAGGGTTTTAGGTTTTAAGGTTTTAAGGTTTAACGTTTGGCTTAGGGATTAGGGTTATGGTTTAAGGTTTAAGGTTTAGGGATTAGGGTTTAATGTTTAAGGTTAGAGTTTAGGCTTAAGGTAACAGAAACTTTAAATCTGAAACCCTAACCCTTTATATGCCCTAACCAAACCAAACCCCGAAAAGGAAAAAATAAATAAAAATGAATGAAAACCCAAAAAACTTCCAAAGCCCGTAACAGTGCTTAAGCAACATTTCTTTGGATTAAAACGAAGTCATCACCGGTTACACCCTAAACCCTAAACCCTTAAACCTAATCTCTAAAACCATAAATCTTAAACCCTAAACCCTAAACCCTAACCCTAACTCTTATTCCCTAACCTTAAACCTTATACCTTAAACCTGAACTTTAATCCCAAAGCCTTAAACCCTAACTCTAGCCCTATCCCCAATCCCTAAGCCTAACCAAAAACCTTAAACCAAAAACAATTGTCTCACTTAAACCCTAACCATTATCCCTAAACCTAATTCGAAACCTTAAACCCTAACCTCGAGTTTCTAACCTTAAACCTTAAACATTATACACTAACCCTAATCGCTAGCCTAACCATAAACCATAACTCTAGAAAATGCTTATCCTCCTAATCCTAAGCTAACCTTAATCCCTACGAACGTGAAACAAAAAATACTTATTTATGAATGGAAGAAACATAAAATGAAGACGATAATCTCCATACAGATGAAGCATCAACTATTTTGAATCCAAACAAAAATTAAAAAAAATATATTAAAAATAAAAAATATTTTGTTCATAAAGCGGTACCGTTTATGAACAAAAATTTTTTTATTTATTTTATTTTTTAATATTTTTTTGGATTCAAAATAGTTGATGCTTCATCCTTATGGAGATTATCATCTTCATTTCATGTTTCTTCCATTCATAAATAATTTTTTGTTTCTCGCTCATAGGGATTAAGGTCGCTTAGGGATTTAAGAGTTAAGGTTTAGCGATTAGGGTTAGCATTAGAGTTATGGTTTATGGTTTAGCGATTAGGGTTAGTGTATAATGTTTAAGGTTTTAGGGTTAAGGTTTAAGGTTAGAAACTTCAAGGTTAGGGTTTAAGGTTTGAATTAGGTTTAGGGATAAGGGTTAGGGTTTAAGTGAGACAATTGTTTTTGGTTTAAGGTTTTGGTTAGGCTTAGGGATTGGGGATAGAGCTAGAGTTAGGGTTTAAGGCTTTGGGATTAAGGTTTAAGGTTAGGAATAAGAGTTAGGTTTAGGGTTTAGGGTTTAGGGTTTAAATTTAAGGTTTTAAGGTTTAAGGTTTAAGGGTTTAAGTTTAGGGTTTAGGGTTTAAGGTTTATGGTTTTAGGATTTAGGGTTTAGGGTTTGGGTTTTGGGTTTCATTCATTTTTATTTTTTCCTTTTAGGGTTAGGGTTTGGTTTAAGGTTAGGGCATATAAAGGGTTAGGGTTTAAGATTTAAGGTTTTTACCTTAAGCCTAAACTCTAACCTTAAACCTTAAACCTTAAACCCTAACCCTTTAACCTAACCAAACCAAACCCTAAAAAAAAAAACCCTAAACCCTAAACCAAAACCCCAAAAAACCCTAAACAACTTAAACCAAAACCTTAAACCTAAACCCTAAACCCTTAAACCTAATCTAAAACCTTAAACCTTAAACCCTAAACCCTAAACCCTAACCCTAACCTTATCCCTAACCTTAAACCTAACCTTAAAAGCCTTAAACCCTAGCTCTATCCCCATGCCCTAAGCCTAACTATAAACCTTAAACCAAAAACAATTGTATCACTAAACCTAACCCTTATCCCTAAACCTAATTCGAAACCTTAAACCTAACCTTGAGTCTCTAACCTTAAACCTTAACCCTAAAACCTTAAACATTATGCACTATCCTAATCACTAAACCTTAAACCCTAACTCTAATGCTAACCCTAATCCCTAAGCCTAACCTTAAACCTTAACTTAGAAAATGGTCTTATCCTCCTTAATCCCTCCCCTATGAGCGAGAAACAAAAAAAATATTTTGAAAGGAAAAAACATGAAATGAACATGATAATCACCATAAGGATGAAGCATCAACTATTTTGAATCCAAAAAAAATATTAAAAAAATAAAAATAAATAAAAAAAATGTTTTGTTCATAAAAGCGGTACCGGTTTATGAACAAAATATTTTATTTATTTTTTATTTTTTAATTTTTGTTTGGATTCAAAATAGTTGATGCTTCATCGTATGGAGATTATCGTCTTCATTTCATGTTTCTTCCATTCATAAATAATTTTTTTGTTTCTCGTTCATAGGGATTAAAGGTTTAGCTTAGCGATTAGGGTTAGCATTAGAGTTATGGTTTATGGTTTAGCGATTAGGGTTAGTGTATAATGTTTAAGGTTTTAGGGTTAAGGTTTAAGGTTAGAAACTTCGAGGTTAGGGTTTAAGGTTTGAATTAGGTTTAGGGATAAGGGTTAGGGTTTAAGTGAGACAATTGTTTTTGGTTTAAGGTTTTTGGTTAGGCTTAGGGATTGGGGATAGGCTAGAGTTAGGGTTTAAGGCTTTGGGTTTAAGGTTAGGGATTAGGTTTAGGGTTTAGGGTTTAAGATTTAAGGTTTAGGGTTTAGGGTTTAGGGTTTTTTTAATCCCAAAAAATGTTGTTTAAACGGGTTTTAGGAGTTTTAGGTTTAGGGTTTAGGGTTTTATTTATTTTTCCTTTTAGGGTTTGGTTTGGTTAGGGCATATAAAGGGTTAGGGTTTAAGATTTAAGGTTTCCGTTACCTTAAGCCTAAACTCTAACCTTAAACATTAAACCTAACCAAACCTTAAACCAAACCCTAAACCTTAAACCTAAACCCCTAAACTAAGCCCTAAACCTTAAACCTTAAAACCTAAACCCTAAACCTAAACCCTAAACCCTAAAACCTTAAACCTTAAACCCTAAACCCTAAACCTAAACCCTTAAACCTTAAACCTTAAAAACCTTAAAAAACCTTAAACCCTAACTCTTAGCCTATCCCATGCCTAAGCCTAACTATAAACCTTAAACCAAAAACAATTGTATCACCTAAACCTAACCCTTATCCCTAAACCTAATTAAACCTTAAACCTAACCTTGAGTCTCTAACCTTAAACCTTAACCCTAAAACCTTAAACATTATGCACTATCCTAATCACTAAACCTTAAACCTAACTCTAATGCTAACCTAATCCCTAAGCCTAACCTTAAACCTTAACTTAGAAAATGGTCTTACCTTAATCCCTATGAACGAGAAAAAAAAAATATTTTTGAAGGGAAAAAACATGAAATGAACATGATAATCACCATAAGGATGAAGCATCAACTATTTTGAATCACAAAAAAATATTAAAAAATAAATAAAAAAATAAAAAATGTTTTTTTCATAAAAGCGGTACCGGTTTATGAACAAAATATTTTATTTATTTTATATTTTTAAATTTTTGTTTGGATTCAAAATAGTTGATGCTTCATGTATGGAGATTATCGTCTTCATTTCATGTTTCTTCCATTCATAAATAATTTTTTTGTTTTTCTCAGGCGATTAGGGTTAGCATTAGAGTTATGGTTTATGGTTTAGCGATTAGGGTTAGTGTATAATGTTTAAGGTTTTAGGGTTAAGGTTTAAGGTTAGAAACTCGAGGTTAGGGTTTAAGGTTTTGAATTAGGTTTAGGGATAAGGGTTAGGGTTTAAGTGAGACAATTGTTTTTGGTTTAAGGTTTTTGGTTAGGCTTAGGGATTGGGGATAGAGCTAGAGTTAGGGTTTAAGGCTTTGGGATTAAGGTTGGGATTAGGTTTAGGTTTTAGGGTTTAAGGTTTAAGGTTTAGGGTTAGGGTTTAGGGTTTAGGGTTTAAGATTTAAGGTTTTTTTAGGTTTAGGGTTTAGGGTTTAGGGTTTTTTTTTTTTTTTAGGGTTTTTTTTTGGTTTGGCATTTGGTTTAAGATTTAAGGGTTTTTAACCTTAAGCCTAAACTCTAACCTTAAACATTAAACCCTAACCTAAAAACCTTAAACCTTAAACCCTTAAACCTTAAACCCTAAAAAACCCTAAACCTTAAACCCTAAACCCTAAACCCTAAACCATAAACCTTAAACCTAAACCTAAACCTTAAACCTTAAACCCCTTAAACCCTAAACCCTAAACCTAATCCCTAAGCAGAAGCTTAAACCCTAAAACCTTAAACCCTAACTCTTAGCCTATCCCCATGCCTAAGCCTAACTATAAACCTTAAACCAAAAACAATTGTATCACCTAAACCTAACCCTTATCCCTAAACCTAATTGAAACCTTAAACCCTAACCTTGAGTCTCTAACCTTAAACCTTAACCCTAAAACCTTAAACATTATGCACTATCCCTAATCACTAAACCTTAAACCCTAACTCTAATGCTAACCCTAATCCCTAAGCCTAACCTTAAACCTTAACTTAGAAAATGGTCTTATCCTCCCTAATCCCTAAGCCTGACCTTAATCCCTATGAACGAGAAATAAAAAAAATATTTTTGAAGGGAAAAAACATGAAATGAACATGATAATCACCATAATGATGAATCATCAACTATTTTGAATCCACAAAAAATATTAAAAAATAAAAATAAATAAAAAAATGTTTTGTTCATAAAACTGGTACCAGTTTTATGAACAAAATATTTTTTTTTTTATATATTTTTTAAATTTTTGTTTGGATTCAAAATAGTTGATGCTTCATCTGTATGGAGATTATCGTCTTCATTTCATGTTTCTTCCATTCATAAATAATTTTTTTGTTTCTCGTTCATAGGGATTAAGGTTAGGCTTAGCGATTAGGGTTAGCATTAGAGTTATGGTTTATGGTTTAGCGATTAGGGTTAGTGTATAATGTTTAAGGTTTTAGGGTTAAGGTTTAAGGTTAGAAACTCGAGGTTAGGGTTTAAGGTTTTGAATTAGGTTTAGGGATAAGGGTTAGGGTTTAAGTGAGACAATTGTTTTTGGTTTAAGGTTTTTGGTTAGGCTTAGGGATTGGGGATAGAGCTAGAGTTAGGGTTTAAGGCTTTGGGATTAAGGTTCAGGTTTAAGGTTAGGGAATAAGAGTTAGGGTTAGGGTTTAGGGTTCAGGGTTTAAGATTTAAGGTTTTAGAGATTAGGTTTAAGGGTTTAGGGTTTAGGGTGTAACCGGTGATGACTTCGTTTTAATCCCAAAAAAATGTTGTTGAAGCACTGTTACGGGCTTTGAAAGTTTTTGGGTTTTGCATTCATTTTTGTTTATTTTTTCCTTTTAGGGTTTGATTTGGTTAGGGCATATAAAGGGTTAGGGTTTAAGATTTAAGGTTTCCGTTACCTTAAGCTAAACGCTAACCTTAAACATTAAACCCTAATCCCTAAACCTTAAACCTTAAACCCTAACCCTAATCCCTAAGCCAAACGTTAAACCTTAAAACCTTAAACCCTAAAACCTAAACCTAAACCTAAATCCTAAAACCATAAACCTTAAACCTAAACCTAAGCCAAACCTTAAACCTTAAAACCTTAAACCCTTTTAAACCCTAAACCTAAACCTAATCCCTAAGCGAGAAGCTTAAACCTAAAACCTTAAACCTAACTCTTAGCCTATCCCCATGCCTAAGCCTAACTATAAACCTTAAACCAAAAACAATTGTATCACTAAACCTAACCCTTATCCCTAAACCTAATTGAAACCTTAAACCCTAACCTTGAGTCTCTAACCTTAAGCCTTAACCCTAAAACCTTAAACATTATGCACTATCCCTAATCACTAAACCTTAAACCCTAACTCTAATGCTAACCCTAATCCCTAAGCCTAACCTTAAACCTTAACTTAGAAAATGGTCTTATCCTCCCTAATCCCTAAGCCTGACCTTAATCCCTATGAACGAGAAACAAAAAAAATATTTTTGAAGGGAAAAAACATGAAATGAACATGATAATCACCATAAGGATGAAGCATCAACTATTTTGAATCCACAAAAAATATTAAAAAATAAAAATAAAAAAAATGTTTTTTTCATAAAACTGGTACCAGTTTTATGAACAAAATATTTTTTATTTTTTATATTTTTAAATTTTTGTTTGGATTCAAAATAGTTGATGCTTCATCTGTATGGAGATTATTGTCTTCATTTCATATTTCTTCCATTCATAAATAATTTTTTTGTTTCTCGTTCATAGGGATTAAGGTTAGGGTTAGCATTAGAGTTATGGTTTATGGTTTAGCGATTAGGGTTAGTGTATAATGTTTAAGGTTTTAGGGTTAAGGTTTAAGGTTAGAAACTCGAGGTTAGGGTTTAAGGTTTTGAATTAGGTTTAGGGATAAGGGTTAGGGTTTAAGTGAGACAATTGTTTTTGGTTTAAGGTTTTTGGTTAGGCTTAGGGATTGGGGATAGAGCTAGAGTTAGGGTTTAAGGCTTTGGGATTAAGGTTCAGGTTTAAGGTTAGGGAATAAGAGTTAGGGTTAGGGTTTAGGGTTTAGGGTTTAAGATTTAAGGTTTTAGAGATTAGGTTTAAGGGTTTAGGGTTTAGGGTGTAACCGGTGATGACTTCGTTTTAATCCCAAAAAATGTTGTTTAAGCACTGTTACGGGCTTTGGAAGTTTTTGGGGTTTTTCATTCATTTTTATTTATTTTTTCCTTTTAGGGTTTGGTTTGGTTAGGGCATATAAAGGGTTAGGGTTTAAGATTTAAGGTTTCCGTTACCTTAAGCCTAAACTCTAACCTTAAACATTAAACCCTAATCCCTAAACCTTAAACCTTAAACCTAACCCTAATCCCTAAGCCAAAGCGTTAAACCTTAAAACCTAAACCCTAAAACCTAAACCTAAACCTAAATCCTAAAACCATAAACCTTAAACCTAAACCTAAGCCAAACCTTAAACCCTTAAACCTTAAACCTTAAAACCTTAAACCCTTTTAAACCTAAACCTAAACCTAATCCCTAAGCGAAGCTTAAACCCTAAAACCTTAAACCCTAACTCTTAGCCTATCCCCATGCCCTAAGCCTAACTATAAACCTTAAACCAAAAACAATTGTATCATCTAAACCCTAACCCTTATCCCTAAACCTAATTCGAAACCTTAAACCCTAACCTTGAGTCTCTAACCTTAAGCGTTAACCCTAAAACCTTAAACATTATGCACTATCCCTAATCACTAAACCTTAAACCCTAACTCTAATGCTAACCTAATCCCTAAGCCTAACCTTAAACCTTAACTTAGAAAATGGTCTTATCCTCCCTAATCCCTAAGCCTGACCTTAATCCCTATGAACGAGAAACAAAAAAAATATTTTTGAAGGGAAAAAACATGAAATGAACATGATAATCACCATAAGGATGAAGCATCAACTATTTTGAATCCACAAAAAAATATTAAAAAATAAAAATAAATAAAAAAATGTTTTGTTCATAAAACCGGTACCAGTTTTATGAAGAATATATTTTTTTATTATTTATATTTTTTTAAAATTTTTGTTTGGATTCAAAATAGTTGATGCTTCATCTGTATGGAGATTATCGTCTTCATTTCATGTTTCTTCTATTAATAAATAATTTTTTTGTTTCTCGTTCATAGGGATTAAGGTTAGGCTTAGCGATTAGGGTTAGCATTAGAGTTATGGTTTATGGTTTAGCGATTAGGGTTAGTGTATAATGTTTAAGGTTTTAGGGTTAAGGTTTAAGGTTAGAAACTCGAGGTTAGGGTTTAAGGTTTTGAATTAGGTTTAGGGATAAGGGTTAGGGTTTAAGTGAGACAATTGTTTTTGGTTTAAGGTTTTTGGTTAGGCTTAGGGATTGGGGATAGAGCTAGAGTTAGGGTTTAAGGCTTTGGGATTAAGGTTCAGGTTTAAGGTTAGGGAATAAGAGTTAGGGTTAGGGTTTAGGGTTTAGGGTTTAAGATTTAAGGTTTTAGAGATTAGGTTTAAGGGTTTAGGGTTTAGGGTGTAACCGGTGATGACTTCGTTTTAATCCCAAAAATGTTGTTTAAGCACTGTTACGGGCTTTGGAAGTTTTTGGGTTTTTCATTCATTTTATTTATTTTTTCCTTTTAGGGTTTGGTTTGGTTAGGGCATATAAAGGGTTAGGGTTTAAGATTTAAGGTTTCCGTTACCTTAAGCCTAAACTCTAACCTTAAACATTAAACCCTAATCCCTAAACCTTAAACCTTAAACCTAACCTAATCCCTAAGCCAAGCGTTAAACCTTAAAACCTTAAACCTAAAACCTAAACCCTAAACCTAAATCCTAAAACCATAAACCTTAAACCCTAAACCCTAAGCCAAACCTTAAACCTTAAAACCTTAAACCCTTAACCCTAAACCCTAAACCTAATCCCTAAGCCGAAGCTTAAACCCTAAAACCTTAAACCCTAACTCTTAGCCTATCCCCATGCCCTAAGCCTAACTATAAACCTTAAACCAAAAACAATTGTATCACTAAACCTAACCCTTATCCCTAAACCTAATTGAAACCTTAAACCTAACCTTGAGTCTCTAACCTTAAACCTTAACCCTAAAACCTTAAACATTATGCACTATCCTAATCACTAAACCTTAAACCCTAACTCTAATGCTAACCCTAATCCCTAAGCCTAACCTTAAACCTTAACTTAGAAAATGGTCTTATCCTCCTAATCCCTAAGCGACCTTAATCCCTATGAGCGAGAAACAAAAAAATATTTTTTGAAGGAAAAAACATGAAATGAACATGATAATCACCATAAGGATGAAGCATCAACTATTTTGAATCCACAAAAAAATATTAAAAAATAAAAATAAATAAAAAAATGTTTTGTTCATAAAACTGGTACCAGTTTTATGAACAAAAATTTTATTTTTTATATTTTTTAAATTTTTGTTTGGATTCAAAATAGTGATGCTTCATATATCGTATCGTCTTCATTCATGTTTCTTCCATTCATAAATAATTTTTTGTTTCGTTCGTTCATAGGGATTAAGGTTAGCATTTAGAGTTATGGTTTATGGTTTAGCGATTAGGGTTAGTGTATAATGTTTAAGGTTTAGGGTTAGGTTTAAGGTTAAACTTCGAGGTTAGGGTTTAAGAATTAGGTTTTTAGGGTTTAAGTGAACAATTGTTTTTGGTTTGGTTGGCTTAGGGATGGGATAGGGCTAGAGTTAGGGTTTAAGGCTTTGGGATTAAGGTTCAGGTTTAAGGTTAGGGAATAAGAGTTAGGGTTAGGGTTTAGGGTTTAGGGTTTAAGATTTAAGGTTTTAGAGATTAGGTTTAAGGGTTTAGGGTTTAGGGTGTAACCGGTGATGACTTCGTTTTAATCCCAAAAAATGTTGTTTAAGCACTGTTACGGGCTTTGGAAGTTTTTGGGGTTTTTCATTCATTTTTTCCTTTTAGGGTTTGGCTTGGTTAGGGTATATAAAGGGTTAGGGTTTAAGATTTAAGGTTTCGTTACCTTAAGCCTAAACTCTAACCTTAAACATTAAACCTAATCCCTAAACCTTAAACCTTAAAAACCTAACCCTAATCCCTAAGCCAAGCGTTAAACCTTAAAACCTTAAACCCTAAAACCCTAAACCCTAAACCCTAAATCCTAAAACCATAAACCTTAAACCCTAAACCCTAAGCCAAACCTTAAACCCTTAAACCTTAAACCTTAAAACCTTAAACCCTTTACCGTAAACCCTAAACCCTAAACCTAATCCCTAAGCCGAAGCTTAAACCCTAAAACCTTAAACCTTAAACCTTAAACCCTAACTCTTAGCCTATCCCCATGCCCTAAGCCTAACCTTAAACCCTAACCTTGAGTCTCTAACCTTAAACCTTAACCCTAAAACCTTAAACATTATGCACTATCCCTAATCACTAAACCTTAAACCCTAACTCTAATGCTAACCCTAATCCCTAAGCCTAACCTTAAACCTTAACTTAGAAAATGGTCTTATCCTCCTAATCCCTAAGCTGACCTTAATCCTATGAGCGAGAAACAAAAAAATATTTTTGAAGGGAAAAAACATGAAATGAACATGATAATCACCATAAGGATGAAGCATCAACTATTTTGAATCCACAAAAAAATATTTAAAAAATAAAAATAAATAAAAAAATGTTTTGTTCATAAAACTGGTACCAGTTTTATGAACAAAATATTTTTATTTTTTATATATTTTTAAATTTTTGTTTGGATTCAAAATAGTTGATGCTTCATCGTATGGAGATTATCGTCTTCATTTCATGTTTCTTCCATTCATAAATAATTTTTTTGTTTCATAAGGTTAAGGTTAAGGTTAGGCTTAGCAGTTAAGCATTAGAGTTATGGTTTATGGTTTAGCGATTAGGGAGTGCTAATGTTTGGAATACAAGGTAAGGACTGGAGACCAAACTTTCCGAGGTACACTACGAAAAAAAACTCTAGATTAGCAAGGACAAATTACCAAGGAAATTTGTTCTTGGTATTTCTAATTTACCTAGGAATACATATTCCTTGGTTCATTCCCAAAAGGAATTTACCAAGGAACAATTTTCTCACTTTTACAAAGGAATTCGCCAAGGGAAAAATTTCCTAATAAATTCTCCTCTTTAATTTCCCTTACCAATTTCAACGGCATGAAAAAATTTGCGGGAAGTTTCCCTCCAAAATTACCTAGAAATTAGCAAGGGATCTTTGTCCTAGGCAATTACCAAGGAATTTTAATCCTTGGTAAATTTGAAATACCTTGAAATTTTTATGGGTGGACTCCCACAAGAACTTGAAAGGAAATTACCTAGGAAATATGTTCCTCAAGCGCCATGGAAATATTTCCTTGGTAAATTTGGTGAGGATTGGGTCCTCGTGAATATCCTTGGTATTGTTTGATATAATTATACAACTATATACATATATTGGTGATCAATTAATTGTTATAAATTACTCCATCTATTTTCAAATTATCGTCCTCCTTTCATTTTTCATCATTTCTTAAATAATTGTCATCTTTCAAAACATTCTCTTTTAGGAAAAAACACTTTTATCATTTTAACCTTATTTTTTCTACCTACTTTAATTATGACTATATACTCAAAAGCATTAAAAGGAAACCATACATTTAACCATTATTTAAATGAAGTCAATTATTTTTTAAACGGTGTATTTGGGGTTAAAAGAGGACAATATTTTGAAAGGCGAGGGTAATTGCTAAAATAATTATAAAAAATTTATGATATTTTTAGATATACGTATATTGTGAAGTTCAAATTAAAAGGAAAATATGCTTTTGGAATTGATAGATTGGTTTGATGTACATATACAAAAACATTAGTGCAAGAATACTCTTGAAACATGATTGATGATGATTAATACATATTCACTACACCACCACCATCGCTTTAACCACAAAATTTAGACTTACCACTACCCATCTATCATGTCCTTTGTTACCACCATAGTCACCACACCCTTCCACCTTGCTACCAACCGTCTTCTTCATCGACTATTGCTATCATGCCTCAACCATTACACAACTACACTACAGGGAACCATTAGAAATCTAAAAATTAGATAGGGCAATCGGAAAGTGAATAATTTTGATCTCTAAATTAGAGTCTAATTGCATTTTTGCTATAAACTAGAGATAGGAGAGAGAGACCTATTAGTAGTAGAAGTCATGTAGACACGTGGGCGAAAGTAGCATGAGTGGTATATTGATGGAAGGATAGAGATAAGTTAAACCTTTGGGTAGATGGTGATTGTAATTTTTAAGGTGATGACATGTTGGTAATGACTGTGGATGAGTTCGGTTGTCGATTGGTGATGCGATTATCGTCGTAGTGATGTTAGTGGCATGGGCAGCATTGGCACCCATGGTTCACATAGGATGGTGGTGTTATGTTGGTGTAGAGATGAAGATCGTTTTAATTTTTGTAATGATTATGAGGACGGTGGTGTTGGTTTTAGAGCTAGTAGTGCCTTAAGAATTGGTGGTAATAATAAAATAATTAATAAAAATTATAATGTAAAATATGTGAGATTATTTTTGTCCAAAATAATAATTCTACTCAATCATGTCTATTAGTAATATATTTGAAAAATTAGTTGTGGTATTAAATAATGGCAAAAAGTTTTAAAAATATGAATAATTTGGATACATATTGAGTTTCCGTAGGTAATTTTTTCTAATCAGCCACGAAATAGCTCAATCGGTAATAACATTAAAAAAGAAAAAAATTAAACCGGTCTTTTGTTTTGCTAAGCGCGGGACGGAGGGAATTCACCAAATATCTACCACTCAAAAACAATCTCTTAAAAACCCTCTCTCAAATCGTTCTATATCCTCCTCTTCACGTCCCTCAGGCATTCGCTCGACGGCCTCCAACGCTCCTCATAGGCAGTCGATGCGTCCCTAGCTAGATTTCCCCCTCCCTCTCCCTTTATCACGGTCTCTCTCAATCTCTTTCTTCTCTCTCTTCACTGTAGCCACGCCAGTCCTCAAACTCTTTCTTCTCTGTTCGTCACTTTAGCAGAAGCAAACTCCTTCCGCCACCATCTTGGGTAGTTCTTTTTTCCTCAAGTCTGAAAACCCTAGATTTGTAGAGACATTTATACCTATTTTTTTATATATAATTTTTCCCTTTCCTATGTCCCAAACCCTACAAAATTTCCCCTTTCCATTGAGATCTTGAAATATGTATTATGTACATGTGTGTGTGAAGTGAATGACGATGACATTGTAATGACCATACGTAGCTTATAATTTATTTGATTTTGATTTTCTTACTTGGGTTGTTGAATTATGATTTTTTAATTAGGTTGTTGCATTTTTATTTTTTATTGGATTGTTCAGTTTTGTTGTCTTCTTTTGTAGTAAATTTTAATAAGTAAATGCCTTATGTGATTGTGAAAGCAGAAAAAATATAATTCAAGGAATTTTAAAAACTATGGCGAGTTTTTGACTTAGCTACTATATTTGCAAATATAAAAACTATGGCCGAGGATTTTGACTTACTTGAGCTGTGTCTTGTAACGGGACGAGATGGATAAGAAATCGAAGGAAATGATGCTCTCTAGTTTGATGGATGATGTATGAGGACTGGTTAAATTGAATGCGGAAAAGTCGGCCGAGTTTAATCCACATGACGAATAGGTGCGCCTACTTGTAGCTTTATAAATCTGTCTTTTCATTTGTTTTTTTGTCTCATATAATAATTCTGCA